>OY757545.1:20224207-20228434 GCA_963584105.1 Alviniconcha strummeri | reverse complement strand
GATACGGGACAGCACGCAGTTAGGCTCTAAGGCGAAATTGGGACTGAATTAGAGCAAACCTACGAATGGAGACCTGTATCGCAGTAAATGAAAAGCATCGCGTATTCGTCTCCTGCACTCCACTCTACACACTCTCTCTCTCTCTCACACACACACACGTGCGCACAAGCACAAAAGCACACACACATACACTCACACACACATACACGCACGCACAAGCACAAAAGCACACACACACACACACACATATGCACAAACACACATTAATTCAAGCAAGCACGACCGCACACAAACACACGCAAACACACACGCACCCATACGCACACACCCATACGCACACACCCATACACACACACACACACACACACACACACACACACACACACACACACACACACACACACACACACACACACACAGAACTCACTTCACATCACGTGGCGCTGCGGGTGGCGGTTCTGGGGCGGGTGGAGGCGCGCTGTTACCCTCAAAACCGGATGTTTCGTCACCCTCACTCACTTCGTCGTCGTCGTCTTCTTCCTCTTCCCCTTGAGATGCCGATTCTATCTCTTCGTCCTCGTAGTATTCTTCTATGACTCTCAAATCTGCCATAGGATTCCAGTTGTCCGTGCCGGAATAGTCTTCTTCTTGCCATGCTTTTGGTGCCACGTAGTCTTTGTTTCGGCAGCAGGTACACATCGTCGTCAACTCCATCAGAGATCCCAGAAATGTCTTTCTGCCGTATGTAGGCTTGTTGATGTCCACTTCTTTCTTCAGGGGTTGACCGCCTTTTTGAGGGGGAGCCTGATCAGATTTTTGAGGGGGAGCCTGATCAGATGTTTGAGGGGAAGCCTGATCAACCTGAGACACGGACACCATGGGGGGTATGCCAACCTGACTTCCGCTTTCGAAGGGAGCTGGCTCGGGGCCATCGACAGGTAGGTCCAACCGCTCGGGTTCTTTGGGAGCTAAGTTCATGTCTGATTGTGATCCGATAGATATACTTGCTTCGCTCGGCGTGGAAATAAGGCTTTTTTTCGGCGATTTCTCGTCACTGCTTTGACTGCTTCCTTTGCTCTTACTTGCGCGCTTGCTCTTTTTCTGCTTCGGGGACTTGGCCGGGGCCGGGGCCAGGGCCAAGGGCTGCGCCCCTATTTGAGACGCGGACTCCAAATTATCCAGTTCAGCGTCATCGAAAGTTTCTTCCATAATGTTCTCGTCAATTACGCTCATGCCGGTGTGCTTCATAGAGCTAGATTGCTTCAGCTGCTCGTTGGATTGCTGCAGGTATTTGCTCATGATGGCTTCCTTGTGAGAGTAAGGTTTGTCCACATTGAACGAGTCATCTTGGTTCGGGAATGGCGCAGACGGCGATGGACCAGAGCGACTTCCGTGTTTGCTTCTTTTGCGTTTGTCGCCTCCTGCTCCTCTTCCTCCTCTTCCCCCGCCTCTACCTCTACCTCTTCCAGCTTGGGGAGGAGGTTGCCCTTTCTTCTTAGCGCAGCAACTGCAGACAGAGGCGCCTGGCTGTTTAGCCGCGGCCTTCGCCCCTTTAGCGCCCGGTTTGGCTCCCGTGCCAGCTTTGGCTGCGGATCCTGGTTTTCCGGAAGGAAAATGTGGGGCATGCATGCATAAAGGCACAGACACGTACCAGGCACAGACAATAGGCACGCACACAAGCACGCACGCGCACATAGTTCTCTCTCTCTCTCTCTCTCTCTCTCTCTCTCTCTCTCTCTCTCTCTCTCTCTCTCTCTCTCACACACACACACACACACGCCACAGTCGCGCATACGTAGGCACACATATGCATATACCCCCGCACCCATCTCCCCGCAAACATACACACACACACACACACACACACACACACACACACACACACACACACACACACACACACACACACGCACGCACACATACACACACACTCCGTAAATGTGCAATGAATATAGTCAAGTGAATATGTCGAGAACATGTGTAGGGGAGTGGGGATGGGGAGTTGAGGGGAAGCAGGTTGGAAGCATGGATGAAGAGTCACAAGTCAGAGGTTGCTATAACATAACTTTTATTTGTACACCAACCAACCAGGAAACAGTGTCTGTTTTAGAAAAGACACAAGCAAACAAAACATTTAGAACATGAAAGCAAATGTAAAGTCTAAACAACAGCAATTACTAATCTAATAAATACAGTAACCATGTAGTTTACCTGTAGGTTAATATAATACATGATGGTAACTGTGTCAAAAGGATTAATTATCAAGCACATAAATCGTGTGCTTGACTTACACTTAAAACCCGTATCTCTCAGAGTCACGGTGAGTATACAAGAGACGGCCAGTCAATTAACTGATGAACTCTCAGTATAATGAAGTATATAATAAAGTAACAGTGAAGAATGCGAATTACCAAGCTCATTCTTAACTAAACTGGAAGAGTGAGATAATCGTTACAGCAGTTCCACTTAAGCACACAACGAGATGGATAGTGACACGGGTGGCATTTGGGACCATGCCGCAAGCGGGAGGAAGTCAGTCATAAACTGACCGGAACCTCGTCAAGTTACTCAAAGCGTTACAGCATGTTACTGTAGCTGACTAGCAGAGCATATCCGGCTGTGAACAACGTCAAGCGTCTTACTGACGCGGGTAACGCAGCAAGAATCTAAACTGCTGATCTGGCTGCGCCTGTCTGCTCGGTTAGTGAACAGAGACAAAGACCTAATTACCACCACTTACGCGCATCGCCGGCCAGTTCGGGTACACGCACAAAGACCCGGAAAGGGCTTACAAGCTAAGCAGAGTGAAAGTCTGCGCGCCCAAGACTCGGCCATACAAAAGCCGGATCAAAACAGAAATAACATGTCTCACAGTTTTTACAATCACTCCTATGCACTACACCATATTCAACTAGTAAAATGAACATTCCACAACTATGAAGTCAACATCTTCAAAGTGCCAGCCATAATATACCACCGATTTCATGTAGAAACATAGATCGGTAGGAAACTAAACAAATAAGTTATGCCGCACGGCCGCACTGACAAAGTACCCATACTTTAGAGGGATAACTTTGCATCGGCAAAGCATCACTCAAACTGAACATCCAACAATGGCAGCATAACATACTAGTTACATATCAGCTAACCAGGGTTAGCTGCATACATTTTGGAAACACCGGTCATCCTGTGGCATAAAGGTTTAAGATATGAACGCACAAACAAGGTACTCTGACGCCACAGCGGCTGCAACCAGGCGGCAATCTGACGCCGAAATTACCCACGTATTCAAGAACCAAAATCAAGGCACGTTGTGAACATGATAACATTATAAACTTACATTATTTACATCAATAAGAAACAACAGAACAACAAGCCATAGAAAAATAACTACTTACAGGCTCTCCCATGATGAAAACATGAACACCGGCCGCAACAGTAAACAAACAACCTGCCTCTGCAGGGACACTGGGGGAAAAGGGACGCTGCCGGCCCAGCACACAACTTTTAACACCTTAGATAATTGGGCCATAAAAACCCCACCCAATCAAAAAGGAAAAGGACCGGAAAGAAAAGGTTAAAGGGTATGGCCCGGAACAAGTATACAATACACTCGGTTACACATGTTTCATGAATACACAGTCCTGCAGTGCACATGAATAGGGTCAAGTGAATATGCCAGGCTACATGTGTCACGAACAAAGGGAACAGAATACACAATGCTGCAATGGACATGAAGAATGTGAGGTTAACATGCCAGGCTAAATGTGGCATAAATAAAGCCAAATGAACATGCCGGGCTACGTATGTTTCATGAGTAAATTAGAAACGTAATATGTCAGGTTTCATTGAAGACAAAATACCTGCGGGACGTGGGGCGAGTTTTCGTGAGAGGAGGATGATGGATACTACCAATCCGACAACCACGAGTGAAGCGCCGCTTATGATGCTGATGGTCAGCAGTGGTCCAACTGAAGCGGTAGTAGGGTCAAGGCGTAAAATACATTCACACACACACACACACACACACACACACACACACACACACACACACACACACACACACACACACACACACACACACACACACACATACACACACACAGAGACACAACACGCACACACACACATGCACCCCCCCCTCCCTGCACACACAAACACACACTCACACTCACACACACACACACACTCACTCACACACACACGCACTCACTCACACACACTCAC
>OY757545.1:20211707-20216707 GCA_963584105.1 Alviniconcha strummeri | reverse complement strand
AAACAATTTACTCCACGTAGTCTGACGGTACCAAATGGCGCATCACAGTTCATAATCTTGTTCAGCTCTGATCATGGATACACTCCACACTTGATCCATAATCATCAGTTGCATAAACACACACACACACACACACACACACACACACACACACACACACACACACACACACACACACACACACACACACACACACACACACACACACACACACACACACACACACACACACACATTTTCTTTTTCTTTTCATGATGTTGCCTGCCTGAAAGGCAAGAGAACCTAAATTAAGCAATCCATTTGTGAAACAGATATAAGCATGGCTCTATTACCAGCTCAAAATATCCGAATACAAATCTAAAATGGGGCCTCTTATTTATTGCATGCTGACATAGGTTGCCATGTTGTCAGCAGAACATGACTTTCAGTAAGTTCACCCATTATTATACAGGTTGTTTGTGCAAGCTCACACACACACACATACACATATGCAGGCAGGCACACACGCACGCACACTTATTCATATCATTCCTGTCTCTCAATCTACATAATCTAAATTTTGAATGATAATATCTACCAAACGCAAATGGACAAAAATAATGTTGAATATGACAGACGAAAACAGAAACCTCTCTGATTAATTAAAATTGTTAGGTGTACATACTCCCCACCCTCTCTTTGAAAGTTACCATCCTCAACAGACGTCCTGAGGCGCACGCACATACACGGTTAATGACTATTCTAATTTCCATTAAAAACCAACAGAGCAGCGGGCCGAAACGAGGTCTTTATAACGACCACTCCTGTTGCTGTGTCTGCTATATACGTAGTGTCTCAATGGGTGTATCAGATCGTTTAATAATCTTTTGCATTAGTGTTGTTGTTGTTTTTACAGTCTTTTTTCGTGGGGAGTCTTAAAACTGTCCAATGGCCTCCCCACCACGACCTGAATTGTAACAATCTTTTCCAGCTTTCCTCTATCGAGTTTAGAAACAGTTCCACCCCAGAGGAGAGGACCAAACATAATAAGGCTACATATTGCAGCATTACAAAAAAGTTACTAACATACTTGAATTAACCCTAAAAGATAACATCTTTCTCAAGCAATACATTCTCGAGTTCACCTTTTTTCAACACAGAGATGACGTTCTCTTTCCAGGTTAGTGTACTATCAAAAACATACCCAAATACATATTGGGCGGGTCAGTCTACGACCAAATGAAATATGAAACGGAAAGGTGAGAAACAATATTTTTTGAGTTGTTACACTTGGGTATGCCCAAGAAGTATCATGTATAAAATAGGACACAAAATTCCTAATCCTACTTGGGGAAAACGAGGTCGCGTGACGTAATACGAACGTCGGGCCATTTCTGGTAACAGTTGAGGTATAACTTTTAAAACATATTCCAAAGCTCCAAATACGTTTCTCAAACAAAAGCTGATGTTCTATTTTATTAGTATACACATTTCGAAGCAGAAACAGGCAGCGACTAGAGTTCTAGCGTCATTTATTACCACGTGGCGTCCATTCCGATTCGAGTTTTCGACGTCACAACCATTGCATTGTTGGACTCCTGCTTGTGAAAGAAGAGCCGGACTTGTGGATTAAAAAATATATATATATAATTAATTTTTAAGCAAATCGGGATTAGGGGCTATCTGCTTTCAAGTTTATTTGCTCCTCATACATACAGTGCCATGTCTGTAGTAAAACAGAAGCAACTGATGACGTCACCTTTTGCTTCCATGTCTGGAATGATCTATGTGATTTCATACACATTTTGATGATACGATCCTTTGGCTTCAGGTCCGCTGTTTCACAATTTGGTACACTGACATACACGATTTCTCATGCGAATAACTGGTAGTGTTCACTGTTTACTACTTCGACTAAGTCTCTTCATAAAATTATGTTTTAAACATTATCAGCAATATCTGTTCCTGGTATTTTGTGTCAAAGGAAACCAACAGGTTATGGGTGTCATTGTTCCAGTGGTTAATTTTGAACTGACCTTGGTTTTATGTGCGATGTATAACAAATATTTGTCATCAAATAGGGTGGAAAACAGCAACAACAGCAATAAAAACACAACCACAAAATATGTTCCTGAAAATTAAGTGACATTGTGGAACTTTGTCGTTATAATGTGCCTGTCTGTCTCAAACCCAAGAATGTGCTCGTTTTGTTCGGCATAGTAATCCGCGTTTTAAAACAGAGATGGAGACAATGGTCTCCACTGGGTGCTGCTCAAGGAAAACAGTAAGTTGTATATTTTCCCCAACACACTTTCCCCTTGTAATGGAGAAGTCAAATTTAGACTAACATCCACTTATTAACGCAAGTGCGCGCGCGCGCACACACACACGCGCGCACAGGCACACACACACACACAAACACACACACGTACACACACACACACACACACACACACACACACACACACACAGACTCACTCACACACACACGCACACGCACACACACTCGCTCACACACACACACACACACACACACACACACGCATATGGAGAGAGCGAGAGAGAGAGAGAGAGAGAGAGAGAGAGAGAGAGAGAGAGAGAGAGAGAGAGAGAGAGAGAGAGAGAGAGAGAGAGAGAGAGAGAGAGAGAGAGAGAGAGAGAGAGAGAGAGAGAGAGAGAGAGATGTTAAAAGCAAACTAAAAATAATTAACAGTGTGACCTACGTTTCATCTTTTCTTTTCCGACGTTTTTTGTCGTCCTTTTCCGATTTTTCAGTGTCCTTCTCATCTTTGTCCTTGTCTTTGTCCTTGTCTTTGTCCTTGTCTTTGTCCTTGTCTTTGTCCTTGTCCTTGTCCTTGTCCTTGTCTTTGTCACCTTCTGTCACATTAAGATTAGATATGAGTTCATTCGACTTCGTTTCAGGGCTTTTGTCTGTTGATTTTTTTATTCTGCCACAGCAACAAAGGTTCATCAAATTGCTTAACTGTTGACTTATGGACTTCTTTTCAGTTGTAGTTTTTCCGTAGAGTTCTGGTGGAACTGAGGCTTTATACATTTGACTGTAGGGTACACCGAGCATTTGACTCTCTTCAGTTGGCTTTTTAGCGTCATCACTCTCCGTCGTGCTGGCTTCCGTCTTCTCGATCTCTGTACCGTCCCTGGATGATTTCCTTTCTTTCTTGGGCATATTTGCAGAATTGTCGGCTGCCTTTTGCGTGGTCGGTTTGCTTCGGGGCGATTCCTTCAACTCTTTTGAGGGTTTGGTCCCAGGGGAGCTGTCGGCAGGGCTCGCCTTTTTTGACTCTGTACTTTCAGGCTTTCCACCTGCAAGGATTTTCATGCCGTTTTGGGGTGAAACGTCAGCTTCTTTGTGGTCCTTCTTCTGTGGACCTCGATACTGTTCAGGTATGCCATACTGGGACTGGGGAAAAGCGCTGGGAAGGTTCAATTGGATTATTATTGGGCTGGTCTCATGACGAGCGGGTTGAGCACTTTGAACGTTAGTGTCCTGTGCAGGCGCAGTTTCAACGGCCGCGGGACTCGGATGCTTAGGTTGGGGAACTTCAGGACCCGCTGTGTTTGTCGGAGCTGAGGCAAGATTTTCAGTTTTAGCTTTGCTTTCACCAGTCCCGGCGGCTTTTTCTCCAACAGCTTCAGTGACTTTTTTAGAACTTGCGTTATTCTCCGGAAGGGCTTCGTAGACACCAGAGTCAGTAGGCAACTCACTTACACTTTCATTCATCAAGTCTTCTGGTCAAGGCAAGGAACGACTCACTGCTGCAGCTGCTGCTGCGGTGCTGATGTCGTTCACTGAGGAGCGCAGGTCCTTTGGGGAGATCGAGTCAGACAATACGTTTGGTACAGGTTTTTAATTCGTACGTACTGTCGCCTCGGATTAGTCCCGTTGCTTGCTATGCAAGAGACATTAGCTCGCTGGTCCTGTAGATGTAGCTGCACACACACACACACACACACACACACACGCACGCACGCACGCACGCACGCACGCACGCACGCACGCACGCACGCACGCACGCACGCACGCACGCACGCACGCACACACACACAGACACATCGTAATTTCATAATATTCACCAAAAGGTGCGTGTGCGTTTGTTAGCAAGGAAGGTGCGAGAGGCTGTGTGTGTGTGTGTGTGTGTGTGTGTGTGTGTGTGTGTGTGTGTGCATTTTGCACGACGATTGATCGAGAGAAGAGAGTCGTCCGAACCGAGTGGCAGGACAAAGGATAGGGAAGGCAAGGCGGGGGCAGTATCAGTTTACTCTCCGTTCCCTGCTTCTCTCCCCTCCCTCTCGCCCGCCTCCTCCTCCACCTCCACCTCCTCCTCCCTCCTCCGACCTGTGCTCATGAACGAAGAGTGAAGGGAGAGGGAACAATGTGCTCTGTGCGTGTGTGTGTGTGTGTGTGCATGCTCTCCACAGACACTTGCCGAGTATTTTTAGCGGTTACGCTTGGCACGTGCACATGTCCTCGATATTTCCATTGACAACACCGCCGAGAGCTCAAACCTAACGTGGCAAAGCGAACCGGCCGCTGCCTTCGTTCAGCTCGCATGAAGGCCGTTTTCGGGTTTCAACCCGCTCAGCTGAGAAAGTGGCAGAGAGGTTTTCAGCGAAGTCGCGCGCATGGTGTTTTCCCCGAGTGGAACCTGGCTGACTCCTTGATGGAGAATCTGGTGGGTGTGGCCGGGCCACCATTTTGCATGACTGTGCTTTCTGCCCGTGTGTCAAAACTGAACAGCGACAATGGGAAGCAGAGTGTTCGGTCAGTAGCAAACTGAACAGAGTGGCTAGTCAGCCGAAGAGAGAGTGAATAAAATTAAAAAACGTTGTTACACAGTGTCACTACGCAGTGGTCGTCCGAAGAGACTTCGACTGAAAATGGTGGACAGCTGAAGATATTGTGAATCAAAACAGTGGTCAGCTGAAAAGACTGAGAATTTTAAAAAGAAAGGTACTGAAAATCAAAACAGTGATCAAATGAAGATACTGACTGAGAATTT
>OY757545.1:20203507-20211507 GCA_963584105.1 Alviniconcha strummeri | reverse complement strand
TCAAAATGGTCAACGGAAGGTACTGAGAATCAAAACAGTGGTCACATGAAGAGACTGACAGAGAGTTTTAAAATGGCCAACTGAAAGTACTGAGAATCGAAACAGTGGTCAAGTGGAGAGACTGAGAATCAAACAGTGGCGAAGTAAAGGCATTTGGAATCAAAACAAGTAGTTAAGTGACGAGATTCGTAATGAAAACAGTGGTCAGATGACGAGAGCGAGAACGGAAACAGTGGTCAGCTGAGCGTGGGCAGTGAGGCAGACTGAGGTTCACATGGCAGTGGTTACCCGTGAGGAAACTGAGACTTTGTGCAAACCAAGATAAACGGAAGAGGCTTTCTATCGCAACAGGATCAACAAAAGAGCCTGAGACTTGCCAGTCACAACAGGATCAAGGAAAGAGACTTTTGATCACAACGGGATCACTAGAAGATACTTGCTATCACTACAATAGGATCAACGAAAGAGACTCGCCATTACAATAGGATCAACAAAAGGAACGTGTCGCTAATCACTACAGGACCAACAAAAGAGACTTGCTAATTACAACCGGATCAACGAAAGAGACTTGCTAATGGCAACAGGATCAACAAAAGAGACTTGCTAATCACAACAGGATCAACAAAAGAGACTTTCCATCACCGTGACAACAGGATCAACGAAAGAGATTTTGTGTAGCAGGATCAACCGGGAGGTTTCCAGCATCACACCGGAGGAAGAGACTCAGCCTCACAGCAAAAGACAGTGGTCATGTCGTGCACAGCAGCCGACGGACCTCACGTGCTGAGAGACATGACACTAATGACGGGAAGAAGCTGGTAGGTGTGGGGAGGCCGCCCGGCCCTTGTCTGCTTTCAGTTCAGCCTGCGCTGCGTTGGCGGAAGTGACACACTCCAGTCGGAAGTGCGCGAAACTAGAGAACAGCTCTGACATTTCGCATGCCAGGGGCAGCGCCCCCGCCAGAAGAAGAAGAGCTGCAGCTTGCATCCCATCCCGCCTCTCCCGCTCATCCCCCCAGTCCCCTCGTGCGGGAGGGACCGAGACGCCGATGCACAGGGGCCAGTGCCTCTGGCGCCGTTAGACTTCGGACCTGCTCCTCACCACCCTCACCATCACCCACCAAATTCCACCCCCCCCCCCCCCACCCCCCCACACACACACCACTCCCGTCTTTGTCTCCATGGGACGGTGTTTGGCCGCAGTGGCCGAGTCTAGGACTGATTTCCTAGATCCAGCGATGTGAGTCCCTTAAGGTCCTCTCACACACCCCGCCCACGCCCCTTTCCCGGCCGTCTTTTCGGGTGCATCCGAACTGTGTGCGCTGCCCGGACGTCCGAGACCATGTGAGCCGCTTTGCCAGGTTGTCGGGTAGCGTTTTATTCTCCCTCCCCTTTAGTATTTACCCCCCTCCCCCCCCCCCGCCCACCCCTCCTCGCCTCAAGTCTTCTTGTCCTAACGGATTTTTCCTCTCTCTCGTCCTGAGGTGACCCTGAGGGACTGACTGACACTACGTTAAAATCCAGTTAACCACGAACTTTTCTTCTGAGTCAAACCTGCGTCTTTTTTCTCGATTGCAGACCATTTTTTCTCTCCCCGCCCGTCCCCCTCACCCCAGCAAAAAAAACACAAAAAAAACAAACACCAACAACCCAAAACACACACAAAAACACCAAAACCAAACCCCAAAACAAAAACCAACCCCCCGCTCCCCACCTACCTCCCCCACCAAAAACACAAGAAAAACATTCAAAAACCTGAACACCTCACAGTGCCTGTTTTTGTACCGTGCTTTAAAATCTCAGGAGAGCAGAGTTTAACTGAAGACTAGTTGATTTGTTGCTTTTTTCCTTCTCTCGCGGGCTTTGTACCTTTGTCCGAAGTGGAGGACATCAGTCTAAGTAGGCAATCAAGCACTGCAGGACGAAGCGTGGGTGTACAACTTGCCAACTTCAGAGACGCAGGTGGTCCAACGCGAAAAACGACATTTGAACTTTAAATGTCTGGCGGTCATTGCCGAGAAACCCGGCTGCACTACCTCCATCCTTCTTACTCGTGTCGGAGCATTGTGCAACACTGACTAGTCTGGAGAGGTCCATTTGCTTGTGGACTGATGTGGAACGCTCGATAGCCTGGCTGAATCAGCCCTATCATGCAAGTCTCGGCGATCACACACAAAGCCACGTTCGATTTATCACGACTTCTGTTCTCAAGGTGTACACTGCAAGAGCCTGCTCGCCTAAACGCTGGACTCCTTGTAAGTGGGACAAACTCATTGGGGATAAATTCGAGTGAGAGTTCCGCTCGGGTGGCCAGGTGCCAAAGACAGTGTCAGTCTAGGTGACCTAGTCCTCCGTCAGTCAGACCCATTTAAACGGCCATTTAAACGGCCGATGCATCCAGGAAGAAAAAGTGCCAGAGCAGAGGCGCGGTGTCGACATCTCGAGAGCTGGGAGTAGGCGCGCCAAGGGGCTTTGTGAAACCCGTGAAAGTGACGGAAACTTGATATCGACAGTGTCAGGCAGCGCTGGATAATGCCCTCAGCGGGCACCTCGACCTTTCCAACGAACACCTCTGCCGCCAGGCGCTGTGAAACCGCTACCTCTCCCAGAGCCTCATGTGGGTGGGGATTTAACTACCGACGTTCCGGCTTGCTGATGGTGCAAGCTTGGAAAGCCAATACCCCTGCTAATCCCCAAAAGCGCTGAGCAATATTCGACCACGGTTCCTGTTTTGTTCAGTCACAGAAGCGTAAAAACTGGGACTCAAAAACGTGTTATAGTTGAGCGTCAAGACGTGTGTGTACGTGCGTGCGTGTATGTGTATGTGGAGGTGCGGATCGTCCTTCATAATGACAGCATCTGATGAGGAAGCTCGAACCTGACGCCCTGAATAAAAACCTCGACCACTTACCTATCAGTAGCAGTGAACATTGAAGCAGTGTCAAAGAGATGCCCCTGACCCCTCCCCACCCCTTCGACAAATCACTCAAAGAGGCACCGTACTCCAAAGATAACCTACACATGTTCTGATTCTTGTCAACGTTCGGGCAAAATCACACTCGAATCTTAAAAAAATGTGTATGTTCTATGTTATTGAGGTGGAACTCTAGCATTCCGTTAGTATTCCATTTAAATCTCTCTGCGGGAGCAGAAACACCGGCGCAAACGTTTCGATGTTCGAGTGACTTGTGTATGTCAGAACGTGTTCAAACTGTCCACGCGGTGTAAGAGGAGCGCAACTTCGATACTCTTTCCCTTTATCCATGCCATACACAAGCAGCCGTCAGCAATTTCAGTCTCGGATCGGTGTAGGGAACATTTGTAGGAATTCGCAGAGGAATAAACATTTGGTGTGAAAATTATGATGCCAATACCTGCCAAGAGGAACGAAGAAATGAGATCGTCCTTTTGCTTTCCGGAACAGTGGCTGGATCGAATTATTTCATGTACCGAAGAAACCTGAGGGTGCACAGGTCGTGGTTCAGGCCCCTCACAGACTGAACTATCGTGCTTTTTATCTGATCCATCTTCAGCGTCCTGACGTGTCTCGGTACCGTATGTGAAAAAACAAAAACAAACAAAAAACACTAGACGTATTCGTGCACGAAACAAAAACCAACACTACAAAACTGTGTGATCATTGCTTAATTCCCTTGAGCCAAAAGGGACGTCATCCTACAGCTGATTGTCTCTCTTCGAGTTGTGAGCGTGTGAGGACGGGGGGAAAAAGCAACATGTACTGTGCATTGTTGGAGATCTTTTGAGGTTTTCTTTTTGACTCTTTTTGTATTGTGGGGTGGTAAGACGACACCCGCGTGTCACAGCTAAGTGTGTCTCTAAGTCTGTCTGTCCCCACACTCGCTTCCTGCATCACGTTCACTTTCGTCAAATATCCTGTGACTGGCTGGTGGTGGCTGTTGCTGTTCTGAAGGCGGCAGCAAACAGGAGGCAGGCAAAAGGTGAGCAGAACAGGTCGACAAACCTAAAGTCAGCGCAACGAACTCGTAGTCAATGAAATCCAACTTGACCCTTCGCGAACAAAGCAAGCACACCACGTAGGCCATTCACGTGGAAAGAACGCGGGGCTTTCTCCGCGTATGTGACAGAACTAAAACGAGATAAACAGAGTAACAGAATCTTCCTCTGACAGTCGAGTGACGGAAAATATATCTGCATATTAAGGCCACGATATCAAGTTCTCTTCCGTTTCCAAGGCAGAAGCACCAGCTAGAAAACAAACAAGGCAGAAGCGCCAACTAGAAAACAAACCAGCTAGAAAACAAACAAGGCAGAAGCACCAACTAGAAAACAAACAACACGTAAAACAAACTTCAGCAAGCAACACGTAAAATCAAAAGAAACTCCCGAGCGAGCGAATGTGACCCTCTCTCCCTTCGACCCTCCACCCCTCCTCCCTGACTCTACACCCCCCCCAAAAAAAGGAAATTGCGAAATGGCAAACACTTGCAAATGAATGCGCATCTAAGTGGTCAAGACTGAATGAGAGCAGGCGCGCTATCTTCCGCTCACACCCCTGGCAAGCAAGACGTCCTGGCAGCGAGGCTTTGCGGTTTAGAAATCTCATCTCCATACAGATCGAACAGAGAGAGAGAGAGAGAGAGACTTCCTGCCCAGCTTGGATGCAGTGGGAATGGTCAAGGCAGCTAGCTACCTTTCTTTGTCAGTCACTGGAGGCCGGTGATCAGTAAGTAGTGCAAGTGACGTTGTTTTTGGACCACTTCACGAATGTTGCAGCATCACTCAGTTCTTCGTCTTCGAGGACTGCATACGCCCACTACAGGTTTCTTTTCTTCTTTCCGGTCTCTTTGGCTTGTACCCCCGAAGGCTTCAGGAAAAGAAAACTGAGAGACAAAAATGTGGGATCTACTGAAACATGCGAAACTCGGTTACCGAGGAATGACAGATACGGTGACAAAGTGAGTTTTTGTTTCGAGTGTTACGATTGCTAATGGCAGTATCAACCATGCGAACATTTGATCCAACGCCTGATTACCAGGAGGAGGAGAACATACCCCTATACATAGCCAGAAGTGCGACTACTCGTCCACAATGCTTCAGCGCTATCAGTTTCTTGAACAGTGTCTGGAGCTTCACGCATACTGAATCGCTGTTTCGGATTTCGATGAAGAGCTGAGCGGACAACCAGAGCCACGCGTTTCTCAGTGACAAATGATTGTGGCCTTTTGTCTTGTTGTTACAAACTTCGCTTACTATGTCGTCCTGATGTGACCCGTTTTGTTTTGGTTTTATAAACTTCGCTTACAAAATCGTCCTGTGGTATCGAGTTACTAACTCGCTTCGCGAGGGCATGAATCACTCAGGAAAATCAGAAATCCAGCTACGGTCATCTGACATAGTCTGACAGACCCCACTGGAAGTTGCACGTGCGTGTGATGACACTGTCTGACAGACCCCACTGGAAGTTGCACGTGCGTGTGATGACAGTCTGACAGACCCCACTGGAAGTTGCACGTGCGTGTGATGACACTGTCTGACAGACCCCACTGGAAGTAGCACGTGCGTGTGATGACACTGTCTGACAGACCCCACTGGAAGTTGCACGTGCGTGTGACCATCCGGGTTGCGCAAGACTACTTGTAAGTGACGGAAGGTGGTAGATACACCCACGAAACCATCTCATCAGCTCGTCAACAGACTTCTTGCTGAGTCCAAGCTGGATTCGTGGAAATCCGCATTTTACTAATGGTCGAAAATCGACCTCTTCTGCGCCGAACAAAAACATTATCGGGAATCTAAACCACCCACGACACGGAACTTATCCCCGCAAACTCATCAACATCTTGTTTGCTTGAGCGGCCCAGACTTGTAGTGGAGTACAAATGAAGGGGGAAGTGACATTACCCGAGATGCATTAGCAGGAAGTGAGCCGCTTTCAGTTTGTCCTCAAGTTTGCAGGGCCGCCACTTTGACACTTTGAACTTGTAAACATTTGTTTATTGGTCTGGTGCGCAACAGACCAGTGGTTTGTTTTCGTCCTCCCTTGAATCTGCAACCGATGTAGAGTGGACACGGACCGAGTTTGTTCATAGGAACCGCGTAATATGTGTGCGTTCTGTGAAAAAGAAACAGGTATACGTGAGTCTGACATGCAGAGGATGCATATGATGTGCGCACAGTTCTGAAGACCAGGGTTAGTGGTTGCACTCCCAGAGAAAGACAGCTTTGGCTAGATGCCCAGTGACTGGGAGAGCCGGCGTATTAATAAAACATCCTGCTTTGTTTCACCACACACAGCTGAGCCTCCCGCAGCTGATCTAGACGTTGGGCTCTTCGCTGGAGAAGACCTTCTGCTCCCAGATCCCGGCTGAGTTTGTGATTTGTGGACACTGTCTTGTAACTGTTTTTGCCGTCCCAGTTGGTGAAACATTAAACCGGCTCTCATCGCTGCCCATCTTAATGCAGAAGTCATTCTGGTGGTGACAGGCTGAAGCACCAGCTGAGACGTTAGTGTAGCGTTAGGTACGATCTCCCTCTTGCCCTATCTCCTGGGAGCCCGGTCCCAGCCATTAACTCGGCGTTAAAGCGGTTTTAACCTGACAAAAACAGAGCCTGCGTTGAAGATGTGACTTGCTGGCGGTCCTCGCTATTTTCCGGTTGTGAGCGATCAGCGCTTTGGGGGTTGAGTCTTCTCTTGGACACCTTACGTTGTTGATCCGTGTCACTTGTCTGTTGGATTACTACTCCCTGCTTCTGATAGCGTCTCCTCTGTCCGCTGGACTGGCTGCAGCGACCGACTGGCCATTGTCTCCCAGATCATGGCCGCCTCCGGGAGAGCTGTGCGGTCCAACTCCAAGACCACTGGTATGAATGCGGATATAGAGGTAAGATATCATCTCTCCCACCCCTCTCTCTCCGCGTCTGTCTGTCTGTCTCTTCTCTCTCTCCTGACTGGGCGCAAAACACCAAGTTACTTACTCTTCTCTGTCTGTCTGTCTCTGTCTGTCTGTCTCTGTCTGTCTGTCTGTCTGTCTGTCTGTCTGTGTGCCAGTCTGTCTGTCTGTCTCTCTCCTTCCTCTCCTTATTCTCTCTTCCTGCCTCTGTCAGTCTGTCTCTCCCCCCATCCTGTCTTTCTCCCCCCCCCCCAACTCTTTCTTTCCCCGTGCTCACATCCTCTCTCCCTCTCTTCCTCCCACCTCTCTCTCTCTCTCTCTCTCTCTCTCTCTCTCTCTCTCTCTCTCTCTCTCTCTCTCTCTCTCTCTCTCTCTCTCTCTCTCTCTCTCTCCCTGTGCCTCCCTCCCTCTACCCCCCCACACCCCGATAGCATGTCGTATTGGATATATATATATGAGAGAGAGAGGGAGGGGGTTAAGATATCGTATATCCGGTAACATATTGGATGTGGAGATAAAATATTGTATATATATACATACGATAGCAAAATAATGACCATTTTGCTGTCCGTGAAGGAAGTGTGTCCTCAATCATGCCATCGATAAACGGAAATTAAAGTGTCCTAAAGCAACACTGTGGGCTCGACGCCGGATACACGTGCAACCTAAACCAAAACAGTGTCACTGTGGGCATATGTACACAGTTTACAAACTGCATGTCTTTTGTTCGCACCTGTGCGCATGACTCAGTTGCATCGCACACTCACTCATGACTCAGTTGCATCGCACACTCACTCACTCATGCAGAAATAAACGCAGAGAGTTAAGGGAGCGGAGAGAGAGAGAGAGAGAGGGGGGGAATACTTTATTACACGATAATAAAGATTTAAGCACGATTCGGCTTTTTCACAAATCTGCCCCTGATGACAAACACAGCAACACTCAATACGTCAAACAAGAATACAAATAACTGCGTCAAACTAAAATATATCTTAAGAAGAAAAAGAAAAAGAAAAACAGTATTATTGTCTAAACTTTCGCAGCATACAAACTCAGCAAAGTAAGACAAATGCAAATCTGAATTTTCAGGAGAGAGACAGAGACAGAGAGACAGAGGCAGAGAGACAGA
>OY757545.1:20180298-20198307 GCA_963584105.1 Alviniconcha strummeri | reverse complement strand
GTTACGTGGACACAATTACAACCACGAGGACACAATTACAGTTACGTGGACACAAATACAACCACGAGGACACAATTACAGTTACGTGGACACAAATACAACCAGGAGGACACAATTACAGTTACGTGGACACAAATACAACCACGAGGACACAATTACAGTTACGTGGACACAAATACAACCACGAGGACACAATTACAGTTACGTGGACACAAATACAACCACGAGGACACAGTTACAGTTACGTGGACACAATTACAACCACGAGGACATAATTACAGTTACGTGGACACAAATACAACCACGAGGACATAATTACAGTTACGTGGACACAAATACAACCACGAGGACATAATTACAGTTATGCTCTTTTGACGCAAGTCAGCCTACCATAGGAGTCAACGCACAGATAGCGAGGTCTGAGCACGGAAGGCGAGCGTGAGTGTGTCGTCTCCAAGTGACTGATGTTTACCGAGTCAACAGACTACTGTAGGTCTAGGTGATCGTGACGGCAGCAGGGTGTGGCAAACTGCGAATGGATGGTACTAGTCAACGTGGGCCAGCGGAAGACTAATGGCTTCCCACGCAGAAAGCTCCAGTGTTGCTGACTCTACAAACAGCTGCTGATTTCGTAAGTCGGCAAGTCAAGGGAGGTACTTAGTCAGTGATTGGAACCGGACGTCCTGTCATGGCAAGAAAGGGCGCAAGGTCACGGCCAGGACAAGCAGTCACGGCCAGGACAAGCAGTCACGGTCACGGCCAGGACAAGCAGGTCACACAAGGACAGGTAGTCACAGCCAGGACAAGCAGTCACGGCCAGGACAAGCAGTCACGGCCAGGACAAGCAGGTCACACAAGGACAGGTAGTCACAGCCAGGACAAGCAGGTCACACCAGGACAAGCAGTCAAGGCCAGGACAAGCAGCCAAGGCCAGACAAGCAGTCACGGCCAGGACAAGCAGTCACCCTCAGGACAAGCAGTCACACCAGGACAAGCAGTCAAGGCCGGACAAGCAGTCACGGCCAGGACCAGCAGTCACAGCCAGACAAGCAATCACGGCCAGACAAGCAGGTCACACCAGGACAAGCAGTCACGGCCAGGACAAGCAGTCACGGTGGTGTAGACGGATATGCAGCTCTGATGTTGATGTCGTAGTCTTGGTAGCGGTCATTTCTACTGCGCGGTATCTCAGCACCAAGGATGAGCACATCGCGATTTACACGATCAACAAAATGTAGACGTAAAACCTCCAAAGTAACGAATAAATATAGCACACACACACACACACGCACGCACGCACGCACGCACGCACGCACGCACGCACGCACGCACGCACGCAGAGGCACAGACGGAATGTAACGGGGACGCGAGAAAGGACAGATAACTGATTTTCAACGCCCAGTCAACTATGGTGGTTATATCAGCGCGAAGAAGATAATGGGGAGGGAGGGGGAGAGGGCAAAATAAAGATTTTTAAATCCGTTGTGGTATTGCTTGCAGAGGCGAATCTTCGACGGAAAGTGACGAGTGTCAAAAGGAAGAGAATTCCATCGCCTGGGAGCACAGCATCTATGAAGCCCAGTTACCAACGAAGGCTACATCCGGGCGAAATATAATTCGTTAAAAACACAGCTACAAGTCTGATTCACTTTTCATCACATATCACTTTGTGTTGGAAGAGGATTTTTTTTAAATGAAGTTGAACGAACTGGGAAGGGCAGAGATTACAAAGCTTGAATCTCTGGCAGCAGACAAAGCTTGAATGATGAATCAATGGAAATTTATGCGCGGCGCATAAAAACTTCCACACAAAACCTTGCGTGTTCACAGCGCCGGCATGTAAACGGACACAGCATGTAAACGGAAACTCTAACCTACCCCCGGGCCTAGAAGCGAGAACTTTCACAGATTTGGGTTCTCGGCAGAGGGAGATGAAATTTTCGCCGCCGGGGTACACCACCGGAACATGATGGAATTTAGTTCAGTTGCGATCAGGCTGCGTGACCAACACACGTGCGTCCCGTGGCTGTATCTACAGAGACATGGAAGAATGTCAAGTGAACGTTTCTGACGGAGTTAAATTTAATGATAATCTTTGGTTGCAGCCCAGAAAGCGTTGGGATTAACGGTAGGAAATGGTATCCGGGTAGCGCGACCCTGTCGTAGTTGGCTTTCCCGGGGAAAGATCCATATTTCCCATGGTGGGAAACAATAATTAGTAATAATAGTAATTAAAGTATTTATAAAGCGCAAAATGTTGTCCGTAGAGGCCATTCTAAGCTCATACATGCACACGAACCCACCAAACACGCCCCCCCCCCCCCCCGCACCGCCCCCCCCCCCCCCCACACACACACACAGAGGCACCATCAAACACGAGCATACTGACTATACAAACCTTAAACAACAACAACCACCACCACACAAAATGGAACGATAAAGTACATACCAATCATTGACAAGAATACGTCACGACATCTGTCAGTATCATTACAGTCACCTGCTGGGGAAACTCTTTACTAGCAGTTGTTCTACACATGTATACCCAAGTGTGGAAGTAAACAGGACGTTAGAAACCTAGAACTAAACTATGTAACCTAGCACTCATCCTAAACCCACCACCGCAGGTTCAGTGGTGCTTCACGTCCACAGAAACTGTACGGTATATCAGAGACGGAGGAAGTGAGGGAGGTGGGGAGGGGGGGGGGTGACAGTCCAGATCCACCTCCCTGTTCACACAGCTCTGTTTTAACGTTTTTACAAACAGTGGAACCGTTTGAAAGGCGACGTTGGGGAAACTTCCGAGAGACGGGGTGGAGCGCACATGGGCTTTTCCGAGCGCATAGATACCATCTTTGAACTGAATCGTACTTAAAAGAACAGCTCTGAGCTCCGAAACCCACCACCTTCACTCGTTTCATTCCAATGTTGCTTTACGTTCACAGAGACTGTATGGTTTATCAGGGACGGAGGACGGGGAGGGAGGGGTGTGTGTGGTTTATCAGGGAACGGAGAAAGGGGAAGGAGGGGTGTGTATGGTTTAACAGGGACGGAGGAAGGGGAGGGAGGGGTGTGTGTGGTTTATCAGGGACGGAGGAAGGGGAGGGAGGGGTGTGTGTGGCTTATCAGGGACGGAGGAAGGGGAGGGAGGGGTGTGTGTGGTTTATCAGGGACGGACGAAGGGCGGGGGGGGGGGGGGGGAGGGTATCAGGGACGGAGGAAGGGGAGGGAGGGGTGTGCGTGGTTTATCAGGGACGGAGGAAGGGGGAAGGAGGGGGGTGTGTGGTTTATCAGGGACGGAGAAAGGGGGAAGGAGGGGTGTGTGTGGTTTATCAAGGACGGAGGAAGGGGAGGGAGGGTGGGTGAGGGTGAGCTCTGTACTCTGAAACATGAGGATGTACCTCTGGTGGAGTTCATGTACCTTGTATTTACACGCATGCCTGGTGAGAGCTACCGTAGGCGTTGCTCAGGTCTTTGCTGTACTTGTGTTTGGTATTTCGAACGCTAATTAACTCCCTTGTTTGTCGATTCATTCGTTTTGTTTCAATCTTGCTTTGTCCATAGAGACCGTAATATGGTTTATCAGGGATGTGGAGGGTTGGGGGGGGGGGGGGGGTTATGGTTTATCAGGGACGGGAGAAGGGTGTGTGTGTGTGTGTGTGTGTGTGTGTGTGTGTGTGTGTGTGTGTGTGTGTGTGTGTGTGCGTGCGTGTGCGTGTATGTGCGTGCGTGTGTGCGTGCGTGTGCGTGCGTGCGTGCGTGAGTGTGCGTGCGTGTGTGCGTGCGTGCGTGTGCGTGTGTGTGGTTTATCAGGGACGGAGGAAGGGGAGGGTAGGGGTGTATGGTTTATCAGGGACGGAGGAAGGGGAGGGTAGGGGTGTATGGTTTATCAGTGACGGAGGAAGGGGAGGGTGGGGGCGGGGGTTAGGGAATGACAGCCCATGTCGACACAACTCTGAGCTCTGAAACCCAGCACCGTCATTCGTCTCGTTTCAATGTTGCTTCACGTCCATAGAGACTGTATGGTTTATCAGGGACGGAGGAAAGGGTGGGGGAGGTGGAAGGGGGGAAGGGGTAGGGAATAACAAACCGTGTCCACCTCCCTGTTGACACAGCTCTGAGCTCTGAAACCCACCACAGTCATTCTCTCTCTCTCTCTCTCTCTCTCTCTCTCTCTCTCTCTCTCTCTCTCTCTCTCTCTCTCTCTCTCAATAGTTAATACAATTTTTCTGAGTTAATAATTATTTTCTCTCTCGATTTTTTGTCGTTGTTTTTGTTGTTTTTTGTTGTTGTTGTTTGTTGTCTTTTTGCCCGAGGGCTGGATGTAAAAAAAAAGAAAAAAAGTATTGTACATATTCCATTAACCTCGTTAATAATAAATAACCTCTTATTCGTTCGTTCGTCTCCACCCCCCACCCCCCACCCCACACCCCCACCCTCCATCAGACCCGCCCATCTCTCGAGCAAACGCGGTTCTTTCTTTAAACTCACCAGGAAGTGAGGCAAGCAGAATTGTGCCGACATGATAGATTGATAGATACACTGGCACCGGAAAGCTCTCGAGACAAGATAATCAATCGATCCCTTGGCCTGCGGAGGCCTCTTGAGGCGCATTCGAGTGGTTTTAATCTCTCAAGTCTGCGTTACGGCCTGCGATAAACCAGGGCTACATTACAGTCCATGGCAATTAAACTAGACGTTCATTAGACAGACGAGACAAAGCAAACGTTTTCCCCATTCGTTCAAGGTGTTTTTGTCACTGTAGATGAGCTAGTACTTCGGGGGTGGGGGTGAGGTGGCGGTTCGGGGGTGGGGGTGCGTGTATGTGTGTGTGTGTGTGTGCGTGCCTGCGTGCGTGCGTGTATGTGTTTGTGCGTGCGTGCGTGCGTGAGTGCGTGCGTGCGTGCCTGAATGTATGTATATCTGTGTGTGTGTGTGTGTGTGTGTGTGTGTGTGTGTGTGTGTGTGTGTGTATGTCTGTGTGTGTGCGTGTGTGTGCGTGTGTGCGTGTGTGTATGTGTGTGTATGTATGTGTGTGCGTGTGCGTGCGTGCGTGTGTGTGTATGTGTGAGTGTGTGTGTGCGCGCGCGCGTGCATGTGTGTGTGCGCGCGTGCGTGCGTGCGCGTGTATGTGTGTATGTCTGTGTGGGGTGGGGGGTGCGTGCGTGCGCGTGTATGTGTGTATGTCTGTGTGGGTGTGTGCGTACGTGCGTGCGTGCCTGTGTGTGTGTGTGTGCGTGCCTGTGTGTATGTGTATGTGTGTATATGTATTAGGTAGCGGCAGCCTCTCATCGCCTATGCGGGAACATCGGAACTTTGCTCAGTTTCACTGTATTTCAGTCACAAATTTCTCCACAGTCTCTGAATGTATCCTCTTGGAATTTGTATGAATAAAAAGAACGTTTTCTTCGCATTCTTATGGTTGTTTTTATGTTTGCATTGCGTGTACCTCGAAAAATCGCCAGTTGATCTTCTACGGGAGGTATTTGCCGTTTGTCCGGTGCGATCACGCGGTCCGAGACATGAACGAAAACAGTCGATGTGTTTATCCGCCCGGTGACAAAGCCATACGCGTTGTACACAGCAATATGTGGTATCACTGGATCGGAAATTGAATGCCGATTCCAGTGGGGTAAACGCCGTGGTCTTTTACAAACATCTCTGGTCGCTGGAACGCATTTTAGTCGGAAACTCGCAACAAAAAACCCCCACTCAATTTTAAACTGCAAAACGCCCTCAAACGTCTAAATTATCCCCCCCTCAAAATCAAGCTGAATCCGTACCCTTTCGAATGAGGTATGGGGCTAATGGATTGATGACCTGTGGGTCGTTCACAAGCCAATTAAAGACCGCAATAAAGGCGTTTTTTTCAAATTGAGTTCATCAAAGATGGCATCGACCGCGTGGAGTTTTTTTGACTCGATTGCCGAGTTTTGGCACATGATTCGTGAGTATTCTCTTCACCTGGTTCCAGTTTACTGAATTCGGTGATAGTTTATCTCATAATTTAGCATTTTCATATGATATTTTGATTCTTTCTTGCAGGATTGCCTAAAATCTTACGATTTTCTCGACCGACTCATAGTTCTGTCTTTGTTTACAAATACGACTAACCGGAAGTTGTCGATCACTCGCTTGTTCTCCTAAATATTGCCAAAATACTCCAGAATTTCACAAAAATAGTCATTGAAATACATTCTCTGATGTCTTCTGGAACAGTATTATTTTGGGGGGACGAACGTTTGACGTAAATTCGTGGCGATGGCTGTTTTCGTGATCGAAGTTCTTCATCAGGGGAGGTAACTAAGATGCTGAGAAAACACAGTCGACCTCTGATAAGTGATGATAAAATCATAAGTTAAGGCCTGGCAAATGGGAGAGGATGCCGGCAAGACCTTCCTCTAGTTGAAGTGGACAACCGACTGTTAGTGCAGCTGCTTCTCCTGAAAGATGAGGGATCCAAGACTTTGGATGAGAATGCATTCTTCCAGCAACTTCTCAAGCCAGATCTGGTCAAGACAGTGCTGCTTTCTTGTCTGCGGTATTTATGGTCAACAGACTGAAGGAGCTGTTTGGAGGCGAGCCACTTCCAGAACTTCCACCTCTTCACGGCCATGGCGGCTGCCAGCAGAGATGTCAACAAGTGGAAGAGGAGTCTGACCCAGGAGATGTCGACTCTGAACCAGAGGATGAATCAGAACCTGATGAACCTGAGTTTGAAACCAGCTTCAGATTTCAACAGGAGAGTGACATCGTGGCAGTCTACAATGTAGAAGATTTCTTTATCAGCGAAGTCACCAGGGTAATCAGTGAGGAAGAGGCAATAGTCAATTTCTTGGAGAAGGCGGCGGTAAATATGGAGTTGTTGTGTACAGGTGGCCATGCTCTGAAGATTACGCTGAAATCTCCGCCGCAGCTGTGTTTGCCAAGAATCTGCAACTTGCACCTTCATTATTGTCTGGATGTTCGTTCTTTGTTGAATCTCCCAGGAATTTAGTTGGCAGATATCAAGCACTCAGATGCTATTTACAGGAAAATCACCTGTAGACCGTGCCAGTTGACTCCAAATCACAGCCTTGTAGGCCTGTATGTTCATGGATGATAAAGGTAGTACTGCTGTACCATGTTTTCTTTAGCATACACATCCTTTTTCTGCTGTGAAAAGTGAAGATTATGCAGACTTTAAGACTCTAACACTCAAAATAAGTGCAAATGCTGCTGCATGTGTACTTCACACTTAGTTTAATGTACATGCAAAGTTTCATGGCTGTATCTGTAGTGGTTTTCAAGTTATGAGTTAAAGTATGAAAACCATTAGATTTGTCCTTTTTTCCGCTGTGAAAAGTGAAGTTTTTGCAGGCTTTAAGATCTATCGCTCTGAAAATAACTGCAAATGTTGCTGCAAGTGTACTTCACACTTAGTTTAATGTACATGCCAGGTTTCATTGCTGTATCTGTAGTGGTTTTCAAGTTATTACCAGTTAAAGTGTGGCAACCCACATATTTGTGTTTTTTCCGCTGTGCAAATTGAAGATTTTGCCAACTTTAAGACCCTGTAACTTTAAAAGTAAGAGTCAGAGCTGCTTAGAAAAATATAATTAAGTGCAAAGACTGCGATAAACCCTACTTGGAAATCCATTGGGAAAGCTGTCACTGTCATATGTTACTCACTGTGTGGTGTCAAAAGTGCTGTTTCATGCAAATCGGCAAGCTCGGAATTGCTTTTTGGAGCAACTTCAGCCCTCTGCCTCTGTTTCATTTGTCTTTGCTGACCATATGATTTAGCTGTGACAAAGTGCAACCAAGGTATACTTTTGAAAAGTGTAAGTATTTGGATTCTCCCATGTTCATGAGAACCACTATAGGGGGGTAAATTTGAGAAAATGTAATAAACTATTGTCGCGCAAAACTGTTTTCGAATGGCTATATCTTTGGAACTAATTAAGATAAAGTTACTTTTTTCTTCTTCATTTTCTTGTATCAATATGGCCTGTCTGAAAATGCATAAATTGCTGTTGTAAAATTTTAATTTTGGCTGCCGCTACCTACATTATGTATGTGTGAGTGTGTGTGTGTGCGCGCGCGCGCGTGTGTGTGTATGTGTGTATGTGTGTGTATGTGTGTCTGCGTGCGTGCGTGTGTGTGCGTGTGTGTATGTGTATATGCATGTGTGTATGTGCGTGTATGTGTATGTGTGTGCGTAAGTACGTGTGAGCGCGCGCACGAGTGTGTATATGCGTGCGTGCGTGCGTGTGTGTGTGCGTGTGTATGTGCGTGTGTATGTGTGAGTGTATGTGTCAGTGTGTATGTATGCGCGCGCGCGCGTGTGTGTGTGTGTGTGTGTGTGTGTGTGTGTGTGTGTGTGTGTGTGTGCGTGTGTGTATGTGTGTGTGCGTGTGTGCGCGCGTGCGTGTGTGTGTGTGTGTGTGTGTGTGTGTGTGTGTGTGTGTGTGTGTGTATGTGTGTGTGTGAGTGTGTGTGTGTGTGTGTGTGTGTGTGTGTGTGTGTTTGTGTGTGTGTGTGTGTGTGTGTGAGTGTGTGTGTGTGTGTGTGTGTGTGTGTGTGTGTGTGTGTGTGTGTGTGTGTGTGTGTGTGTGTGTGTGTGTGTGTGTGAGTGTGTGTTGTTTTTGTTTCGTTCTTGTTGTTGTTATTTTACTTGGCAAGCGTAGTTAGCAGCGATCTGGAGCGACATGGATTACCCCCTCCCCTCGTCCATGACCAGACTCGGTATTTCCGTTTCCTTGCACGTATTATGGGATCATAATAAATGAACCCACAGGACAAGAACAGCCACAAAACCTGAACCAATATCAAAACACACACACACACACACACACACACACACACACACACACACACACACACACACACACACACACATACACACGTGCACTCGCTCTCTGTCTGTCTGTCTGTCTGTCTGTCTGTCTGTCTGTCTGTCTGTCTGTCTCTCTCTCTCTCTCTCTCTCTCTCTCTCTCTCTCTCTCTCTCTCTCTCTCTCTCTCTCTCTATGTGTGTGTGTGTGTCTGCGTTCATTTAGTCGGTGACAGACTGTGCAGTTTACAGAGGAATACTTTAACACAATTTCTAACAAGCTTCTGTCTTACTACGAATCCACCAGAAACGCCACAGAAACACAATCTTCGTCAAAATGTCAACTCATGACTTTTTTGGTGGTGGTTCTGGCTTGTAGTCAGTAATACGACGCCCACCAGCTTTAAAAACGTTCTGCCGTTGGGTTTTTCCGGCGAATATCAGTTAACCAAATATATTGGAGCGCGGTCAGATATCAGACCACTGTGAGCAATTATCCCCGCGGGTCCCGATTCAGACTTTGTATTACGCGCGACCAAATAGCACGCACGTCCCACACACGCATCGGCAACAAGAGCGCGGTTCTGTCACAAATGGTTGTTGTTTTTTACAATGGAAATAAAAGCGATGGCAACGTCCCTTCAGACCGCCCCAAAGAACAAGGGAATAGACTAAACCTCAATCAATACTCCACTTCCTGAGCTGTGTACGACTGACCAAAACAGCCCTGCATTGCGTGCCATTGGCTGTAATGGGTTCGAATCCCAATCCCCCCGAGCTAAACCTTCGTCATAAATAGCACAGTCGGTTAAACCCTAGGGCAGTGGCGAAAAATCCTGAACGTTTATGTCGCTTTGGGCGTAAATAAAAAGATAAAAGAAATGTTTACCACAAATATTCCTCAGTGTTGCTTGTTTGTTTTGTATGTTCATTTCCTTTTTTTCTTCGCCCTGATATAACCGCACCGGTTGACTGGGCGTAAAAAAACAATTTACTTACTTACTTACTCCTTTTTCCTGTGGCCGTGCATTTACACAAATAAGCTGCACTGTCACAAGACCCAATGGCACTGTCTCCACAAAACACTGCTTGTGTTTGCTGTACGGAAAACGGAAAGGAAACTCATACAGACAACATCAAAGGTAACACCACGTAGTTTGATTACGTGTTTGGGGGTAAACTTGACTCTGGTTGTAGTAAACAAATGCAAAAAAATGGGGATGAAACCTAATTCTAGAGTCGGACTTGACACGGAAAAAAGAAAGAAAAAAAAGAGAGAAAAAAACTCAACCAAAAGCCGATAAGTGTCTTAGTTCTGCATCTCATTTTTCACCGTTTAACTGGATACCAAAAGCCGATAAGTGTCTTAGTTCTACATCTCATTTTTCACCGTTTAACTGCATACCAAAAGCCGATAAGTGTCTTAGTTCTACATCTCATTTTTCACCGTTTAACTGCATACCAAAAGCCGATAAGTGTCTTAGTTCTACATCTCATTTTTCACCGTTTAACTGCATACCAAAAGCCGATAAGTGTCTTAGTTCTACATCTCATTTTTCACCGTTTAACTGTTCTTTAGGTGTTGTGGTGTAGCTTGATTAAGGGCAATACCCCGAAAATTCGCACTTTGTGTTTTGTCCTAATAAACAGCGTTCTTTGGAACCTTTTATATGTGTTCGGATCTTGATTTTCCGCCACTAGGGTTTAACCTTAAGCCCGTTCTTAATTGGGCGAATGTTTCTTCGCGAACCTAGTTGGAAGTATTCGGCGAAGCTAGTTGGTTCTTAACTGGGCCAACTTTTCTTCGCGAACCTAGTTGGAAGTATTCGTCGAAGCTATATTCGGGGTCCAAAAACCTTCGCTCAACATGTTCTGGGAACATTCGCCCTATTGGACGATCATTGCCTCTGATTGGTTGACGGTGTCGCTAGATTCTTCACTCGCTTCAGAGGGAATTTGTTTATTTGTTGACTTGTGGAAGGCGCAGCCTTGTCTCGGAGACCCAGAATGAGATAGTAGTTAGTTGAATTACCCTGTGAGGGATGATTAAAGTATATTGACTTGACTTGACTTGACTTTAGCCTACGTTTTCGATCATACTGTCTGCTGCGCGTCTGCCGCAAGTTCGGGCCGAAGCTTGCATCTCATTAGAAGCCAGTTGAGAACGAAGTAAAGTTTGGACTGTCCGAACCATATTCGGCGAAGTAAATGTTCAATTAAGAAACGAATCATAGTTCGTCGAAGTGTCCGAAGTATGTTCGGGCGAACAAACATTCGCCCAGTTAAGAACGGGCTTTAGGCTCACAGTCTTGCAGTGCACACTGTGGCACGCACCGATCTGGCTTGGTGCAGAAACAGTAGATGCTGCAGAGGCCATCCGCGCTCTGCCTCAAAGGCGTGTCACGCGAATGGTGCTGTCGGCAAGATAACAGTTCTCTCCCTGCATCATCACAGTTGCTTCCCTTGACAGTGTGTCCGTGTTAGTGTTCACTACCACAGCTTGATTCTTCTAAAAAAGAAAAAACAATCCCCCCCCCCCCCCCCCCTTTCTTTTTTTCTCTGTTGATTTTACAGTCTAATAATTATAATGTAATCATTCTACGTTACTGTGTATACATCTGTGTATATCTCTCTCTCTCTGAAATTAATCATAATGAAACCATTCACTGCGCCAGTGTTGTATATAGTCTATTAAATGCACATGAA
Source organism: Alviniconcha strummeri (assembly GCA_963584105.1). Classification (NCBI taxonomy): domain Eukaryota; kingdom Metazoa; phylum Mollusca; class Gastropoda; family Provannidae; genus Alviniconcha; species Alviniconcha strummeri. The sequence continues at coordinate 20,186,787 of OY757545.1, read as the reverse complement.
TGTAAACGAATCTTTTCAAATTTAAAGACAAAAAGAAGAAAAAGTAATAGTGGATGTTTCTCCTCATAACTCTCTCTCTCTCATGCTTTTTGTCTCACATTCCTGTTTGGTCAACCTGTGAACTATGTTCAAACAATCTCCCCCCCCCCCCCCCACACACACACACCCATCCCATCCCATCTACTCTTCTTTTCTGACACATGATGTAGAGTTTAATATCTTCGAATGTCGGTTGACATATTAGGGACAAACTGTGACCAATGCGTAAGCATGGTTCACTGTTGCTTCACGTCCACGGAACCATAAGGCTCATTAGGACGGGGAGCCCAGGAAGGCCACCTCGACTTCCACACAGCTTCTGAACTTTGAGTTCTTTTGACAGAAATGACTTTTGTGTGTTATCAGTGTGCACGAACTAAAAGCAAAAGATGTGGGAAACAGACAATGAGACATGAAAACAAAGCCATGACGTCTCTTATTGGATCGTTAACGCCAAATGAACTTTGTATCAAGGAGGAACGTCGTTTGGAAATACGTCAACAAAACTTTGAAAATAAAGTCTCAATAGTTAACAGTATCATTTTAGCAAACACAACTTTCGTCAACACTAAATTACATTTTAAAAAGAAGTGACTGCATTTTCAACGGTCCCAAGTAAGCGTTCGATCCACAGGTTCGCACGACACATACTTTCACATTAGAGGAGGAGTGGGAGGGCAAGGCTGAGCGGATCAAAAAGGCAAAAAGTAGCAAGGAAAGTTCCTGGCAGTAATCTAAGCGTGCAAGGCGATGTTCTGACCCACTCAAGGTTTGAAAGAGGGGCTTTTGATAGCTCTGGCGTCTCAGCACATGAGACTGTAACTTCTGTGTTCGCTGTAGATTTATTTCCCCATCGCGAGGACAGTTAGTTAGTTTTGAGATTTCACTGTCCCGACAAACGCATAGGGTCACTTCAGGACGAATCACACATTCAAAATCCGTCTACACCAATTCAACACACCAGTCATCAACCACAAGCAAAGCGCGAAACCACACCTCCGGACGCACCACAGTCACCAGCAAGCGCAATGAAGTCAAACACGGTCAACAGGAAGCACATCGGACTATTTACATTTCACCTGACGACACCTGAGTGACGAGTGTCATATTTCCCAAGCAACATGCGCTGCGTGGACTCAGCCGCTGAGGCGAGAAAGAGAGAGAAGGAGGGAGAGAGAGAGAGAGAGAGAGAGAGAGAGAGAGAGAGAGAGAGAGAGAGAGAGAGAGAGAGAGAGAGAGAGAGAGAGAGAGAGAGACCGTCAGACAGACAGAGACAGACAGACAGACAGAGACAGAGAGACACAAAGACAGAGAGAGCATTCAGTTTTGATAGCTAACATCCAGCGCAATGTCATATCAGGGGAGACAGTAACTGAGTTAGTTCTTGGCTATTAACGGTCCTGTCGACAACACAAGGTCATCAGTGATGTCACAACAAATAGCGAAGGCAGACAGACATACAGACAGAGAAACAGGCAGACAGACAGACAGGTAGACACAGCAAGGTGCGACTGACGTACCGTGTACGATTGTGATTCCACTCTCTTCCCTGTGGGAGGTTTCTGTCCTGCCATGCTGCGATTTCTGGTCATTGTGGTCAAGTTGCTGACCGCTCTGAGTCCACTTCCAGAGTAATCACCACCTCTACGACAATGTCTACAACCGTCTCAGTCCTCCTCCACTCAAGCAGATTTGTCTTTTTATCAACGTTTACTTCGGCGCAAGAAAAGTCGTTCAGCCCACTCACTACTACACTGACGTTCACCATAAACTGATGGACACGTCTCCGATCAGAACACAGACTATCCCTTCAAGGTAAATCCATCTCTGGTTGGCAACATACCGCGAACAACTGGGAAAATCCGCGTGTCAGCGTCGACTGACAAAGAGTCTCAGTGCTTCACTGAAAGCAGAGCTTTTAACCACTCAGTATTTCAGTCCGTCTTCTGGCTGTCAGCAAGTGGCATATATAGTGTGTCAACGAAGCTTCCGCGGTGTAGATAAATCAGCGTATCAGTCGCTAAGTCCGCGAACACGCTGTCGACGCTTCAGCTCTTTCAATCCAGCTTAGTGATTTCACGGCTCACGACACGACTGGACTAAGGTTCCAGCGCTTTCCGCGTCGTCTTTTTGAGTAACGCTACATTCCTCAGGTTTAACGATTTCTCATCACCGAACCGCAGTCACACCTCCGCGAGTCGCAGAAAAGACAAGCCCATGCAACGGTGCGGCGACACACACGAGGACTGATCCACTCCCGTCGCCACCGGTCTACAGCTCGCAGCCATCAAACTCCGACCACGACCAGATGAGTGCAGGTTTGAAGCACCCTCACGGGTGACGCCAGCAGCGAAGTGCTTCTCTGATTGGTTCGTTAAGAGAACGGCCCACGGCATACAGTGGAAGAGGGCTATCCTGGGAATGTCAGGTTATGGAAGTCCTAAAACGACTCTCCGCCATAATGCTGCTCCTCGCTTTCTCTCTCTCTCTCTCTCTCTTTCTCTCCCTTTCTCGGTCTCTCTTTCTCTCCCGGCAGGTGTGGGCGGTATTTTCCTCTCAGACAGGAAATAGCCGTGGCGGTTGTTCTATCTCTTGGAGTGCCTTCCCACACAGAAAACAGTCCAGCTGGGTCAATAGCTGGAGTTATTTATGGAGTCCCCTGCACGCAACGTCGCGGGCTATGATTGAAGCCAAAAACGAAACGCGGCTTGAGTTCCACGTGCTGTACTGGAAAAAGAACCTTGTCGTCACAAACGACACGCCGAAAGGTCGCGGTTAATAGTTGTCGTTAAAAGGCAAGGCAGCGAATATATATACCCAGAGAACAGAAAAGCACGTTATTTTTCAGCGATCTACGTGCAACACTAAGACCGACATCAGCTTGTTTATTTCTTTTTCTAAAGAGGGATTGACTATCCCACTGTTTCATAAACACATTTACTGGCTCGCTAGAGCACTTAACTGATTACCACTTCCGGTTGTAAAGTAGAACTTAGAAATTAATCTTACCCGGAGAAGCGGTTTAAAAACAGAAATGCATTTAAAACTTAAAAAACAAACAAAAAACTTTTCTTCATGACAGGTAAAAAACACAATGTTCGTTTCAAAATAAATGTTGGTGAACTGGCGGAGATAAGTTTACAATGTGTCTGGTCTTACAGCTTAATAAGAACTTCCAAAGACTAAAGTTGGACATCTAATTTTGTTCTACAGATCAGTCAGCGAATTAACTGCCCCTTCTGGTCAATGACATTAGTCTCAGAGGTCTTAGCCAAATCATTTGGAGTTGAGCTGATAACATCATTTGTAGTTTACAAAGAAATCATGTAATTAACAGATCGGCTAAAAGAAGCCGGAGAGGAAAATAAAAAATAAATAAATAAAAAAGAAGAAGAGAAAACAAAATAAAAAACAACTCGAAACGTAATTATAGATTCTATTTTGTTCTGGTAAGCGATTTGACTATGGGAAGACGACTGACGTCAGCTGTTGTATTTCACACACGTACACGCTTTCTTCACATCAGTGTTGGTTCGGTACGGCGGAAGATGCCTTTGTATTGCCAGCGACTGTTCCGGGTAAAACCACCACTCCTTCTTCGTCTTCTTCTTCCTTCCTGCAATGGGGTACCGCGGACGCAGACATTCAGGTCCCCTTCTTCTTAGAACCCAAGGCTACTACAGAGGATGAATGGGAGCGTGCGTACGTGTGTGTGTGTGTGTGTGTGTGTGTGTGTGTGTGTGTGTGTGTGTGTGTGTGTGTGTGTGTGTGTGTGTGTGTGTGTGAGAGAGAGAGAGACGAACACAGTTATGTCTGAACCCGTGTTAATGTGTAAATTACGTGTTAGCTGTTTGTTAAATTGATTAGAGTGTCTATATCGATGTACAGTACGTGTGTTCTATTATGTTTGTTCAACGCTTTGAGCCGCAGGCTAGGAGCTTTAGAACTTTCCATTATTACTGTGATGATAACAGTGGATCAGGCTCTCATCGCTGCCCATCTAATTGCAGGACTCCTTCTGGTGGTGACAGTGTAGCGTTAGGCACACACACGCACGCACACACACACAACACACACACACACACACACACACGCATGCACAGAACACACAGACACAAACACACACATACACGCGCGCGCGCGCACACACACACACACACACACACACACACACACACACACACACACACACACACACACACATCGGCCGCTGGCAGCAGAAATCTGTGGCCGAAGGCACAAATCAATCAGTGACGGACGGTGACACGCTTCATCAGTCACCGGCCTTGACCAGCGCGCTACACCCGTGCTAACTGCTCCCCGGGACCAGAAATAAGAGGCTTTGGGCGCTTGGCAATTTTCGGTGGCTTGACCGCCTCTCCAGGATTCGTGATCCTCTACTGCGTTTTGCGCCGACATGAGGAGCGAGAGAACCTGCCGTTACCAAACTAATCACTTACTGCTCTGTGCTTTGGCTTGGGCTGTGTCATATCACTGCACAGCGACACCAGCCACAACACCAAGGCTCTCTCTCTCTCTCTCTCTCTCTCTCTCTCTCTCTCCTCTCTCATCTCTCTCTCTCTCTCTCTCTCTTCTCTATATATATATATATATAGATATATAGATATATATATATCAAAGAAAACAACAAGTTGGCATAAAATTCCCAATTTTCGGCGGCTGCCTTCCCAAGGGGTTGATTTTTTTTTTTACAACTGAACGTGGGTAGAAACACAGTTCACCCAAAGATTCTTAAATACCAGGTGGCTAAAACTCTGTGAATGAAAAACACGAACTGTAAGACCGAACAAACTTCACAAAGAGTTCATCTTGCTTCTGAGTTGTTCCCCCCCCCCTCCCACCCACCCCCTCAACCCTCCCCCCCCCTCAACTACCCTCACCCACTACCACTACCCCTTTCTCCCTCACCCACTCCACTACCCTTTTCTCCATCTTCCTCTCCGCTCCCCCTCCCCCCCCCCCCCCCACATATATGTGCATTACACTATTGTTATGCCCTGTATCACTTAGCTGTCCTCTGAGCTTCGGCTTGGGCTGTGTCACATCATAACACACTGTCACAAGCCACAACGCCAAGGAGAAGAGAGAGAGAGAGGGAGAGAGAGAGAGAGAGGGAGAGAGAGAGAGAGAGGGAGAGAGAGGGGGGGGGAGAGGAGAGAGAGAGGGAGAGAGAGAGAGGGAGAGAGAGTGGGGGAGAGGGAGAGAGAGAGGAGAGAGAGAGAGAGGGAGAGAGAGAGAGGGAGAGAGAGGGGGAGAGGGAGAGAGAGAGGGAGAGAGAGAGAGGGAGAGAGAGAGGGGGGAGAGGGAGAGAGAGAGGGAGAGAGAGAGAGGGGGAGAGGGAGAGAGAGAGGGAGAGAGAGAGAGGGAGAGAGAGAGAGAAGGAGAGAGAGAGGGGGAGAGAGAGAGAGAGAGAGAGAGGGGGAGAGAGAGAGAGAAGGAGAGAGAGAGGGGAGAGGGAGAGAGAGAGGAAGAGAGAGAGAGGGGGAGAGAGAAGGAGAGAGAGAGAGAGGAGAGGGAGGAGAGAGAGGGAGAGAGAGAGGGGGGGATATTACACTGTTGTTATGCCCTGCACAGTTCTGCGGGGACTGTCTTCAGTCTTCAGTCCAGATAAGCCCCTTGCACAGCAGCAGCCACCCTCCAGACATAGAGACAAATCCTCCGAAGACGGCGTGTGGCTGCCCACGTGGCGGGGTAATAAATATCTAAAAACACCACCACCACCCCACCCCGAAAAAAAAAGGGGGCGGGGGGAGAGGAATGGGGGGGGCACACACACGCAGCAGTAGTAGTAGGAGCTTGTTTCTTTACGCCCAGTCACACACGCACTAGCAGCAGCAGTAGTAGCAGTAGTAGTAGTAGTAGCAGTAGCTTGTTTCTTTATGCCCAGTCACACACGCAGTAGTAGTAGTAGTAGCAGTAGCTTGTTTCTTTACGCCCAGTCACACACGCAGTAGTAGTAGTAGTAGTAGTAGCTTGTTTCTTTACGCCCAGTCACACACGCAGTAGTAGTAGTAGTAGTAGTAGCTTGTTTCTTACGCCCAGTCACACACGCAGTAGTAGTAGTAGTAGCTTGTTTCTTTACGCCCAGTCACACACGCAGTAGTAGTAGTAGTAGTAGTAGTAGTAGCTTGTTTCTTTACGCCCAGTCACACACGCAGTAGTAGTAGTAGTAGTAGTAGTAGTAGTAGTAGCTTGTTTCTTTACGCCAAGTCACACACGCAGTAGTAGTAGTAGTAGTAGTAGCTTGTTTCTTTACGCCCAGTCACACACGCAGTAGTAGTAGTAATAGCAGTAGTAGTAGTAGTAGTAGTAGTAGCTTGTTTCTTTACGCCAAGTCACACACGCAGTAGTAGTAGTAGTAGTAGTAGTAGTAGTAGTAGCTGGTTTCTTTATGCCAGTCACACATGTAGTAGTGGTAGTAGCTTGTTT
>OY757545.1:20164430-20180098 GCA_963584105.1 Alviniconcha strummeri | reverse complement strand
AATACTTTGCATAGATGGGGGTGTGATTTTGTTGTTTTGTTTTTATTGTTGTGTTTTAACAAGGACATTTTGTACTAAGACTAGGCTTCTGCCCGAAATCTTTATCCTTGAGTATTAAAGTTCAAGAAGTCAGTCAGTAACTCTCTCTCTCTCTCTCACACGCACGCACGCACGCACGCACGCACGCACGCACGCTCGCACGCACGCACGCACGCACACACACACACACACACACACACACACACACACACACACACACACACACACACACACACACACAACCTTGATTTAGTCTGTTGGCACGTCAGCAAATTTATTTCAGTTCATCTGCCTGTGCCCCCTCCCCCCCCCCCCCACACACACACACACCACACACACCCCGCTCCTGTTGTCGAAATTCTGTTACTCCCAGTCACTTAAAAACAACAAGCAAAAAACAAAAAAACGCCAGTCAGTCAAAGTACCAAAACGGAAACTGGAATTACTGAGACAAGGGAGTGGAGACTTTCTGTCGTAAAATTTGATGGCTATATAGTGAGTGGCGGCGTTAGTGCACAGTACGTGAGCCGGTTTGGCCTAGCGGTAAGGCGGTAGGCTGGTACGTAGAGGGTCCTCGGTTCGAATCTTCTTCGGCTCTCCTTTCTCTTCAAAGTTTGTGGTCTACGGACACTGTCTTGTGACTTTGTCCCTCACAATTACGAAACATTAAAATGGCTCTAATCGCTGCCCATCTTAATGCAGGAATCATTCTGGTGGTGACAGTGTAGCGATAGGTATATAATCTCCCTCTCCCTCCACCTCCATACCCCCTTCCCCCTTCTCCCCGTCCCTAATAAGCCTTATGGTTTCTGTGGACGTTAAGCACCATGTTTACTTACTTACTTAGTGCACAGTAGCGGTGCGAGGGAGGGATAATGATGTGTGTGTAGGTGTTCGTTGTCTGTAGTAACGTCGGCCTTCGGTCAGTGGTGCGGCTGTGACTCAGCGTTAAACTGCAGGACTAACTGGACAATGGAAAAGTGATGGACAGTCGGCCGGAGAACTATCATACGCGTGCACGCGCCCACGCACACATGAACGATTGGCAAATTAAGGGGTTGGGTGGGTGGGTGATGGGGGAGGTGGGGTGTTGTATTCTTCCTCATAACGACTGAGATAGAATAAACTAGAAATAACAGTCTAACACACACACACACACACACACACACACACACACACACACACACACACACACACACACACACACACACACACGCACTCTCTCTCTCTCTCTCTCTCTCTCTCTCTCTCACACACACACACACACACACACACACACACACACACACACACACACACACACACACACACACACACACACACACACACACACACACACACACACATACACACACACACACACACACACCACCACAACACAACACAACACCCCCCACCCGGGCACCCCCCCATACAATACCCCACCCTCTCCCCGACATACACACAGACTGGATCACAACAATCACAAACAGGTGTTCATGATGGCCCTTAAAATCGACCAACCTCTTTTTCCGAGGGTGTATTATTTAAAACACAATGCAGCCGGAAATGTACTCAAATATGGATCCATACCAATAATACCAGCACCAGTAACAAGTACCAGCAAGTTGGTGGTATACCTTTGACGATCAGCTAGTAATGAAGGCTATTACAACGGAAACAGTCATTAGAAAAGCTTGTCGGCCTGTAGTTTTGTTTGAAACATTCTTTCGAAAATGGAGTCAGTTTACTTATGCCTACGTCACATAAGCTTCGTGCATAATGCAGTGAATGCTAGAGTTCGTGGGAAGATCGCCGAGTGAGACCCCTCGTCCAATACGTGATCAGATAGGCAAAGAAGGATGTCGTAAAGAATGTCGTAAACCTGGGCTTTGAGTTTGGGACACATAATTCCGTATTTGTCTTTTATTTCTTTTTTATCTCACTCCCCCCCCCCCCCCCCATTCTCTCTCTGTTCTTTTTTTTTTTCTTTTTTTTTTTTTTTCTTTCTTTGGCGGGCAGTTGAAAGCTTCTTGGACAACGAAAAATAAGCAAAAATAATTTATGTTTTTAACAGTATTTCTACAGAGCAAAATCTAGTTCAGAAAGACTATTCTAAGAGCATACACGCACACATAGACTCCCGCACACACGAGTATATATATACATACATACATACACACACACACAATACACAATTTACAACCAGCTTAAACAGACAGTAAATAGGTGTTTTTTGTTGTTGTTGTTGTTGTTGTGTGTGTGTGTGTGTGTGTGTGTGTGTGTGTGTGTGTGTGTGTGTGTGTGTGTGTGTGTGTGTGTGTGTGTGTGTGTGTGTGTGTGTTTGATAGCATTGCGGAGTGGAAAACATTGCAGGCCTATTATTCTGGAAAAGAAAAGAAAATGTCTTCTGGTTTAATGTCTTGAACGACATTTGTCGGAAGTTGTTTGGGGTGGGGGGGTGGGGGGGTGAAATAGAGATAAAATTGCCCACAAACAAGATTACTGTAGGTATCAGAAAGACCGTCGACACTGTGGTTTCACAACTACATTATTTTTGTCTGAAGTTGATAACGAATAGAAATGTCAGCATGGAAGATTACTGTAGAGAGGTTGTTTATAAAATTGTCAACACTGTGGTTTCAAACGTAATCTGCACAATTATATTTTTGAGAATAACCTTTCGTCAAACTTGGACGGACTTGTTTGAATCATGTTTGCCTAAACATGTCCGTACTTGGACATGGACGAAATTTAATTCCAATGTTTCTGCACATTTGTAGGAATTCTGTGTAACTGCATTAATCAGTTGCTTACTCGTGCTTATGATAAATTATCTGTTTGTAGTATAGTCGTGCTTATTTGTGTTGGTAGTATAGCGAGGACTGGCTGTTAGATAGGTCCAAATGGCCCTAACGCCACTATCCTTGAATATTAAAGTTTTCGAATTTGAGTTCGAACTCTCTGTCTGTCTGTCTGTTTATTGCTCTTTCTCTCTCTGTCACTCTCTCTCTCTCTCTCTCTCTCTCTCTCTCTCTCTCTCTCTCTCTCTCTCTCTCTCTCTCTCTCTCTCTCTCTCTCTGTCACCCTGTCGCTCTCTGTCACCCTCTCTGTCACCCCCTCTCTCTATCTCTGTCACCCTGTCTCTCGCGTGCGCTTTTTATCCGCCCCCCACTCCCTTCACCGCCCAACGTTGTTGTTTTTGTTTTTTGGTGGTTGTTTTTATGTAGTTTTCTTTTTTTCCTTAAAAAAAAAAAAAAAAAAAAAAATGAAGAAGAGTTAGAAGGCTTCAGTTGCAAGTTACATTACTGCAACGCTGACTGAGAGACTGACACTGTGACAGAGGGCTGTCCTAGTGGTTGCCGTTATTCTGTGTCCGTGCTTTTGCTTTTCACCACACGACCGAGGTTAGTTTTATTGCAAGCAGCTGCTGGTGCCAGACAGAGTGCGATCGGGCTATGCGTGCCAAAGCGCTGGCATTCTGCATAATTATGATCGAAGAGATCCTGCAGCCAGTCTGTTGGGCTGCTGATCAAAACGAACGGCCGTCGTTGGGCTCGGAGATTGATTTTGCGGTCGAGAGTACAGGCGAAGGGAAGAGACTGCAGTGAAGCTAAAAGCTAGTCGACTCCGCGTTGTACCTCGAAGCTCGCGCGCATTGATTGGTTCAGTTGATTTCTCCATCGGGAGTTACCACCACCAGCCACCAGCAGCAGCAACCACCACAGTCGTCGTCGACGTCATTCTGGTTGTTCTGCTGCTGCTGCTGCTGCTGCTGCTGGTGCTGCTGCTGGTGCGACTAATGCGGTCGGTGTCTGTTTGCTTTCCGGGCCACCGACCGTTAGCCCGTCTCGTGTCCCGGTGCAACCAGTTTAGTTTCCCACTGCCTGAAAAGCTTTTTCCCGCACAGGTTATTGGCTGCTTCTGCGGCACCCCATCTCCTGTTTCTCTCCAGCCCCCACAGACCCCCACCTTTCCCCAGCCACCTCACTACACACACCCTTCTCCCCTGGTTGGTTTGATAGTAATTGGATTTTAGCGTCCTGCGAACGGCACCGGATCACATCAGGACGACCAGACTCTGTCATTAATTATGCACAAGCCGTTTCGCGAGTCAGCTCTGCAAATCGAGGAATCCACAAGTATAAAACAAAAACAAATTGAAAACAACAACAACATGCTTCAAACAAAAAGGACAGATGAAAAACAGGGAATGGACAGAAACCCTGGGCGGAGTACTACTGACGCAGAAATTTGGATCCGCTCTCGTGAGAGTCCTGAGGTGTTACGGAATCTTTATTTAACGCAAAGAGAAGGTCAGAGTACAGGTTTTTATGCTGTGTCTACTGCCAGGAATTCCGCCTTTGTAATTTCTGCCTTTGCAGCTCATTCAACTTCATTTTTACACAATCCTGCTCCAGCATAAAATGAAGCGTAACTCGAACAGTTCTTGATGTAGCATTCCCCGGATGAACAGTCTTGGGGGTCACCCGGTAAATGCAACCCTACCCTGACAAGTCATTCCGTGAGACGTGAGAACTGCGTGTGTGACTGGTTAATAGATATCGCCATTATTACCCTAACAAATATAGTGCAGCTAAAGTTAACTGAACTGAAGTGACAGGCCCCGTCATGACCAACCCGCATCCTCCCTCTCCTACCCCCTCCTCCAACGCCCACATTGCCTCACAGTCCCCATCTCCCTCCGCGCAATCTTTTCTGCACAGTCTCCTCCCCACGTCCTTTTCGCCACAGTTCCCACCCCACATACCTTTCCCCTCTCCGCATCCCTTTCCCCACAGTCCCAATCCCGCATCCTTTTTGCCACATTTTCCGCTCTACGTCCTTTTCCCACCTCCGCATCCCTTTCCCAACAGTCCCTTCCTCGCATCCCTTTTCCCACAGTTCCTTTCTTGCATCCCTTTCCCCACAGTCCCTTTCTTGCATCCCTTTCCCCACAGTCCCCTCCTTGCATCTCTCCTTGCCTCTCTTTCCCCACAGTCCCCTCCTTACATCTTTCACCACAGTCCCCTCCTTGCATCTCTCCTTGCATCTCTCCTTGCACCCTTTTCCCCATAGTCCCCTCCTTGCATCCATTTCACCACAGTACCCTCCTTGCATCCCTTTCCCCACAGTCCCCTCCTTGCATCCCTTTCCCTACAGTCCTCTCTTTGCATCCCTTTCCCCACAGTCCCCTCCTTGCATCCCTTTCCCCACAGTCCCCTCCTTGTATCTCTTTCACCACGGTCCCCTCCTTGTATCTCTTTCACCACGGTCCCCTCTTTGTATCTCTCCTTGCTTCTCTTTCACCACAGTCCCCTCTTTGTATCTCTCCTTGCTTCTCTTTCACCACAGTCCCCTCCTTGTATCTCTCCTTGCTTCTCTTTCACCACAGTCCCCTCTTTTATCTCTCCTTGCTTTTCTTTCACCACAGTCCCCTCTTTGTATCTCTCCTTGCTTCTCTTTCACCACGGTCCCCTCTTTGTATATCTTCTTGCTTCTCTTTCACCACAGTCCCCTCTTTGTATCTCTCCTTGCTTCTCTTTCACCACAGTCCCCTCCTTGTATCTCTCCTTGCTTCTCTTTCACCACAGTCCCCTCCTTGTATCTCTCCTTGCTTCTCTTTCACCACAGTCCCCCCCTTGTATCTCTCCTTGCTTCTCTTTCACCACAGTCCCCTCCTTGTATCTCTCCTTGCTTCTGTTTTACCACAGTCCCCTCCTTGTATCTCTCCTTGCTTCTCTTTCACCACAGTCCCCTCCTTGCATCTCTTTCACCTCAGTCCCCTCCTTGCATCTCTTTCCCAACAGTCCCCTCCTTGCTTCTCTTTCACCACAGTCCCCTCCTTGCATCTCTTTCCCAACAGTCCCCTCCTTGCTTCTCTTTCACCACAGTCCCCTCCTTGCATCTCTTTCCCAACAGTCCCCTCCTTGCATCTCTTTCACCACAGTCCCCTCCTTGCATCTCTTTCCCAACAGTCCCCTCCTTGCATCTCTTTCCCAACAGTCCCCTCCTTGCATCTCTTTCCCAACAGTCCCCTCCTTGCATCTCTTTCCCAACAGTCCCCTCGCCCCATCCCCCCTCCAGCTCCTTTTTCATCATCTTTGCCATTCGCATTGATCGTGTCGCGGACTGTCGACAGGGAGTTGAGCTCCGCCCTTCAAGTGGACATTGACAAAAACTTTCTCTTATCATTAAATAGGTATGGGGTATAAATCACGTGCGCAACGATCTTACGAGTCATTCTGGTGGTGACAGTGTGGCGATCTGTATATGATCTCCCTCTTCCCCCACACCTCAATACCCCCCCCCCACCCCCACCCCCAACCCCCCTTCTCCCCGTACCTAATAATTAAGCCTTACGGTTTCTGTGGATGTTAAGCACCGTGTTTATTTGCTTAGTTCACTCTGTGAGCACGAAGGCGGGATGTCGTGAGGGAGGAACTGGCGTATTCTGTCTGTCTGTCTGTCTGTCTGTCTGTCTGTCTGTCGCTCTCTCTCTCTGATAGATACATGATCTTTATGTGTGTGTCTATGTACCTCGACAAGGACATAATTATTGCAAAAATAGGCCATTGCCTGAAATCTCATCCTTGGGTAATACCACTCTCTCTCTCTCTCTGTCCAGTCTTTCTCATAACATATATGATCTTTAGTTATGTCTGTGTAGCTCTGCATGGACATAATTATTGCAAAAACAGGCCACTGCCTGAAATCTCATCCTTGAGTAATGCAGCTCTCCCTCTCTGTCTCTGTCCCTCTCCCTCCATCTCCCTGTCTCTCTCCCCTTTCCTGTGGGCGGGACGAGCGGGCACAGAGCAACGTCGCTTGATGACAGACGTGTGTGCGAGAGTTAATGGCATTAGGCATGCGGCGACCGACCGGTTCGAACGACGAGAGTAAGAAGCGAGACCTCGCACCGTGCACAATGATAGAACACTCAGGATCAACACACTGTCGCCCGCCGTTTTCGCTCCCGCAACCTGGAAATCGGCTGCAGTGTTGGGGCACCACTACCCGTACGTGCGTGCCGCGTCCTTCTCTTTCCTCCTTGGCCTTTGGCCCGGCGGATTTTCCTGGATTCTGTTAAGCGACCGACTTCGGCGCTGTGGTGCGGGGAGTTGAGAGGGTCAAGTCCCCCAGTGTGCAACTGACAGCACGAGATTTGGACGTTGGACGAGAGACACGACGCAACGGCAGGGCGTTTTGGTTTGGGTTGTTTTTTTCGTGCTTTGTGTTGATGCGGGGTGTCGGTCGGTGTTGGACGGAAAGCGGAGGACCACAGAACTAGGGCACGGCCCTGCTATTGGTACGGTGCAGCTTTTGGGTGTTTTGTTGTTGTTGTTCAGTGTCAGTGTTGTTATATTGTGACAGTGACGTAGTAAAATCCCGAATTTTCGTACCGATTTTTGCAGTTGTGTACCACAACCACAACGAACTCTCAGTGAGCCCAGAAGACGTAGTAGATGTATTATATTGTCGCCTGTGTTGTATTGTCTGTACACATTTTCTTTCGTTTTCATCGTTTTCAGTAAACAGTGTGTTGTGGAACCGCTGTCACCTCAATGAGTAGTTATGTGCGAATGCACAGCCACGGTGATTTTTTTTCTTTTTTTTCGCCACTGTCCCAGGGTTTAACCTTTTGTTGGATATTTTTGTATGTATGCTTCTTTTTTTTCTTGCTTATTTTCTTGCTTTTTTAATGTATTTGTGTACATGTCCTTTGTGTGTGTGTGTGTGTGTGTGTGTGTGTGTGTGTGTGTGTGTCTTTGTGAGTGTGTGTGTGTGTGTGTGTGTGTGTGTGTGTGTGTGTGTGTGTGTGTGTGTGTGTGTGTATTTGTGTCTGTATGTTTTTTGTTGTTGTTGTATTGTTTCCTTCCTTTCTTTCTGTGTATGTGTGTTGTTGTTGTTGTTGGTGTTGTTGGTGTTGTTGTTGTTTTGGTATTTGTGTATGAATTAATTTGGCAGATATGGTTTTTAGAAAGGGTTTTACATATAATGATATGAGAAGACTTTTGAAATATCTTTGCATTTGCTTATGACCGTCGTGATGTGACACTCTGCGGTTGACAGGACGTAAGAATCCTATTACTAACTGACTAGCGGCTTGGTTGGATGAATGTTGAATATTTTTTTAATTTATGCAACTACGGCAGGGACCGAAATTAAATTTTGTTTTTGCTGATTTTTTTTTCTTTCTTCTTTTTTCTTCTTTTTTTGTGCTGCTGCTGATTGCTGATGTTAATATCTTTGTTGTTTGTTGCCCTGGAATTACCGCTTGTAAATTTCTAGGAATTATGCTAGTTCTAAATTTCTGGAACTGCTTGAGAGACAAACTGAAACAAAAATGTGTTGTTGTATTTTTGTATTTCGTTCTGTCGTTGTTGCTGTTGCTGTTGTTTCTGTCGACATTTTCCTGGTTCTTTGAGAGTGGAATTGCCACTTGTAAATTTATATATAAAAACTCTTGTTAAAAAGTTCTGAAATCCTAATCTGATTGTCTGTGTGACTTGGATTTGTATTTCATCTATTCACTCGCATGCCACACTGGCGACAGACAGCGAAGGAGAATCGGGTTTCTGTTGTTGTCTCCCTTGTTATACGTGTGACGTCAGGACGTGTTATATAATATATAATGACACAGCTTAATACCCTTCCAGTAAGACGCCGGGGAGGGAGCAAAACAGGAGTCGAGCTTTGCTCATTTGTTTCGCTGTTGTTGCTTTTGTAATGTTTTTTTCTTTTCTTTTTCCGTTCGTTGAATATAGAATTGCCGCTTGTGGTGAAATTTCTTGAACTGCGGTAAAGGAAGGTGAGTTCCATGCTGAGAAGTTATAAGCAACTTGAAGACTCGCCATCAAAACAGCTGCGTTATGATGTAATTTAATCTATATATATATATATTCAATGCTTTGTTGAATATATCGAGAACACATGCAGAAGGGAATTGACCTACCACCACCACCCTACAAAAAAACTAGAAACAAAAACAAAAAAACGAAAACAACAACTTTTGTTTCAGTTTGTCTCTCATCTTTCGTTGCTTTGAGTAGACATAGCGTATCATTTGCTGCTATATATTACAGGTCAGTGCATTTAGAATTTGCATAAGATCCAAACACATAAAAGGTAAAAACAACAACAACAACAACAGTTATTTATTAGGACAAAACACGGCATGCGAATTTTCAGGGTAAGCTCCTTTTTCAAGCTACAAAACAACACTTAAACAACAGTTAAATAGTGGAAAATGAGATGTAGGATACTTTTCTGCTTTTGGTTGAACTGTTTTATTATGCTGTTTTGGTGTCCAGTGTTTGGAAGAATGTGGCTTCACGAACAGTGACACGTACAGTACTCTAGTGCATGGTTGCATGGTATACACAGAACTGGCACTGAGACGGCTGCAGTTTCACATTTCACCAGCCATGTAACGATGAAAATAGCGCTGCCACTTTAGTGGATATATTCGCAACGCGCTGTGTCTACAGTCGCCTATTCTGAGTTGCATACGGCTAGAGCGCGGTAGGTCTGAAGGGACGCAGAGAATAGCGCTTTGTTGCCATTGTAAATCGCTTAGGGCTCATCTGGACACGAGCAAGTGAACAAGGTGGGGACTGTGGGGAAAGGGATGCAAGAAGGGGACTGTGGGGAAAGAGATGCAAGGAAGGGACTGTGGGGAAAGAGATGCAAGGAGGGGACTGTGGGGAAAGAGATGCCACAGCCCCCTCCTTGCATCTCTTTTCCCACAGTCCCCTCCTTGCATCTCTTTCACCACAGTCCCCTCTTTGCATCTGTTTCCCCACAGTCCCCTCCTTGCATCTCTTTCACCACAGTCCCCTCCTTGCATATCTTTCCCCACAGTCCGTTCCTTGCATCCCTTTCCCACAGTCCCTTCCTTGCATCTCTTTCCTCACAGACATTGTAGAATACACATGTGCATGAAGATAGTAATTATTATTAATTTTAACACAAAACTTGCAAATAATGTACACAGCTGGACACCCGTTTCAAACATGAAGGACTGATCAGTCTGTAAATCCCGTAGTTGTATACTATATTCACACCTGTATTACATACAATTCATCAGTACTTATAAGAGAGAAGACATGATGTTGTATAAAGTATAATATCTGTTGATGGAAATTAATTTAACTTTTTTCGAATGTCCTGCATAATTTATGTTGCTTGTCGTACAACCCACAAGGTACTAAAAGAATAAAGAGCCTTTGAAACTTAAATTCCGTTTTTCACAACAAGTATGGGACTCTTGTGTTCATTTCTAACTCGTCTCTGTAACAGGGTTGTAACCGTTTAAGTATCTTTCAAACAATAAGATAGGTTGGTGAAGAAAGAAAATGGCGCTAAAACAGGGCATTGTTTTTGAAAAGATCCAAACACGCAAACGGTTAAAAGAAGGCTAATTTCAATGGGACAACAGGAAACGTGTGCAAATTGTCAAGGTAAGCCCCTTTTTCAAAGCGACAAAACGATAAACGATGATAAATAAAAATATTATATTTATTCGGTTACTGTTTATGGAATGCCTGGTGTGTCTGGAAGAGCATTTTGCCGCTTTGAAAAAGAAGGCTAATTTCAATGGGACAACACGAAACGTGTGCAAATTGTCTAGGTAAGCCCCTTTCCAAAGCGACAAAATGACAGTTAAACGATGATAAATAAAAATATTTATTCGGTTACTGTTCATGGAATGCCTGATGTGTCTGGAAGAGCATTTTGCCGCTTTGAAAAAGGGACTTACCCGGAAAATCTGCTCACATTTTGTATTGTCCCATTACAATTATCGTTCTTTTAAACCGCTTGTGTGTTTGAATCTTGTTTTAGAACGCTAG
Organism: Alviniconcha strummeri; assembly: GCA_963584105.1. Lineage (NCBI taxonomy): Eukaryota > Metazoa > Mollusca > Gastropoda > Provannidae > Alviniconcha > Alviniconcha strummeri. Next base: position 20,169,227 of record OY757545.1, on the reverse strand, counting down.
CAGCCAACCTTGTTTTAGATTTTGTTTTGTTTTTTGTTTCACAAGTAAATATGAGAGAGACAGCACCATAAAGATATACTTCATCCCCGAAGGCGGTGTGATAAGTTTTCTCTCTGCAAGCAGACTTTGTTTTAAAGCATTTTCTCTTTTCTGGTCCGTTTCGAACGGGTTAAACGTTGCAGTGAGCATTTAGACTGTTGGCGTATTTCATTGATATTATACAAGCTGTGGTTTTAGCGTTTCGTTGATTATTCTGACGTTTGTGTCAACATTTCAATGATTTTTTTTAGTATGTTTTATTTAGTGTGTTGCAGCAGTTTATTTTTAATTCCGACCGTTTTGGGCACTTGGATTTTTACTCAGGTTGTGTTTTCATCATTGCGTTGATAATCCAGTGTGTGGTTTCAGCCTTTTCTATCTGTTCAGAGTTTTGGCTCAGTTGTATCGGCACCTGTGTGTTACTGTGTGGTTTCAGCATTGCATTCATTATTCAAACTGTGGTTTCGGCGTCTCTAGATCCTTGACGGTTTCAACAGCTGAGTTTTTATTCTAACTCTTTCAATATTTCATTGAGTATTCAGACTGCATTTACCCAGACCAGTTGAGCATTTTAATGTTTATACAGTCTTTTTCATCATATTGATTTTTGCTTAGATTGATTAAGCACTTACGTAATTATTCAGTCGGCTTCTTCGGCATTTCGTTGATTACTATGATTTATTATTCACAGCTGTTTCAGCGTTACATTCAAACTGTGGTTTTAGCATTTGATGATGATGATGTCCACTTTTATAGCGCGTGATTCCATTAACTTTAATGTTGAGTGCGTTGAAGGAAGGGGGGGAGGGGTGGGGGGGAGGGGGGTAGAATGTCATAATAATGAAAGTAAAGAAAAAGGAAAGGAGAAGGATACATGGTGCAAAGGCATTAATAGAAGATGTGCTTTTTAAGGCGTCTGCGGAACGCCGCCAAGGAGTCTGCTTCCCTGATTGTTTGTGGTAGAGCATTCCAGAGCTTGGGAGCAGAGTGGGCAAAGCTCAGAAACCAAACTGTTTTGTTGTTGTTGTTTGTTTGTTTGTTGGTGTGCGTGCGTACGTGCGTGCGTGCGTGCGTGCGCGCATGCGCGCGCGCGTCTGTGTGTGTGTGTGTGTGTGTGTGTGTGTGTGTGTGTGTGTGTGTGTGTGTGTGTGTGTGTTTCAGAAGCAGTTCTGAATCGCAGAACCTTCTGAACCATCATAACTATAAAGCGGAGTGCCGTGCGAAACAATTGGGTTGCTATCTTCAAGGTCACGGTCACAAGTCTTCTATAATCTGGATATATGACTATATCTGCTATACTCTTCTGAACTGAAAATTCATTTGCAAACAACCTTAGTTTGATGGTAGAGCATCGTAAGCCAAAGTGTCCAGTAACATACTGGATTGTTGTGCTCAAGGTCAAGGTCACAGCAAACGTTCAAAATTTCAATTAATGTTTGTTCGACGATATCTTAAGAACCGCAGTCTTTTATAACCAAGTTCGGTATGGTAATAAATCATCATGAACCTGCAAAAACATTTTCTATGTGAAGGTCACAATTAGGGCTCATAGAATCAAATTATGACTGTTTCTATTACATCTTCCGAACTTCTGATACTTTTGCTACTAAACTGTATTTGATCGTACATCATCATAAGCTTGAGTGTCATCTGAAAATATTGCTTTGCTGTATTCAGAATCAGGGTCACAGCGTATGTTCCAACCATCACTGAACGTCTGTCCAGACGATATCTTCGGAACTATTTATTCTTTTGTAGCCAAACTTTATTAGGGTGATGCATCATCATGAGCCAGAGTGTCTTGTTTCTTTCTAGTTTTAACTACTTACGTGATCATGCAGACTGTCGTTTTAACGTTTCGGTGATTATTCGGACTGTTTCAGCATTTTAATCACTGCTCAGACTATTTCAACAGACCGGATTTTGTTCAGACCGTGTATTCAGTCTGCTGTTTCGGATACAATTTCTTCAGTGTGTGTGTTGTGTGTGTGTGTGTGTGTGTGTGTGTGTGTGTGTGTGTGTGTGTGTGTGTGTGTGTGTGTGTGTGTGTGTGTGTTTGCCTTTTTAAAATTTTATTCGGACTGTGTGTGTGTGTGTGTGTGTGTGTGTGTGTGTGTGTGTGTGTGTGTGTGTGTGTGTGTGTGGTTTTTGTTTGGTTTTTATTCGGACTTACGTAGTTTTTCTGTAACTATTTGGAACGTAGTTTTTCTGTAATTATTTGGACTGTTTCAACATTTCGATGGTTATTCAACCTGTTTCGGAACTTAGGTGGAATGGAATGGAGATTGGTTTGAGTAACTCCCAATCAATCAAAACGTCAGAACTTCGGTGACTTCAGATTATTTCGTCACTTCTATGACGAGCTTCGCCTGATCATTTTCGGACGGCGTTGCAACGACTGACTTGTACGGCATAATTTCGCTGCGCCGCGTTTTCAGACACACACTCACAGATGATGACATCGACAGTTCCGCAGCTTTGAAGGTCTCTGGTCTTTGTCAACGACGATCGACCTGACACAGAGCATGGACTTATATGTCCCTGGCAATATGTTTTTGTCAGCGATGATCGACCTGACACAGGGCATGGACCTAACGATGATCGACCTGACACAGAGCATGGACTTATATGTCCCTGGCAATATGTCTTTGTCAACGATGGTTGACCTGACACAGAGCATGGACTTATATGTCCCTGGCAATATGTCTTTGTCAACGATGGTTGACCTGACACAGAGCATGGACTTATATGTCCCTGGCAATATGTCTTTTTCAACGATGGTTGACCTGACAGAGCATGGACTTATATGTCCCTGGCAATATGTCTTTGTCAACGATGATCGACCTGACAAGGGCATGGACCTAACGATGATCGACCTGACACAGAGCATGGACTTATATGTCCCTGGCAATATGTCTTTGTCAACGATGATCGACCTGACACAGAGCATGGACTTATATGTCCCTGGCAATATGTCTTTGTCAACGATGATCGACCTGACACAGAGCATGGACTTATATGTCCCTGGCAATATGTCTTTGTCAACGATGATCGACCTGACACAGAGCATGGACTTATATGTCCCTGGCAATATGTCTTTGTCAACGATGATCGACCTGACACAGAGCATGGACTTATATGTCCCTGGCAATATGTCTTTGTCAACGATGACTGAACTGACACAGAGCATGGACTTATATGTCCCTGGCAATATGTCTTTGTCAACGATGGTTGACCTGACACAGAGCATGGACCGATACAGGTCCGCGACACAGAGGGAGTCGGCAACAAAAATCGAAGTGGGTCGGAGTGGTGGTGTGGGCTGTTAGAGCTTTCCATGCGCTCATGCGGGAAGTGTTTTGCTTCGGCGTGGTCGTTGCCAAGTTATGGCGGCGGGGTGGAACGGAGGAGGAGGAGGAGGGGGGGGGGGGGAGCCGGCGGGGTATGATCGGGGTGGGGTGGGGAGTGGGGAGGAGAGAGCAGGGAGGACAGTTGTATACGGACTGATGGGAATCAGAGGCGGTGGTGCTAATGCGTCTCTTCGGGTGACATCACACCGTGAGTGGTGACCACACCTCTGCACGCGTGGTCAAGTGGTCAGTATAGTTCCCCGCGGCCGGATTCAGCGTTTTGGGGTTTCCCCAGTCAATTTCCCAGCTGCGGGTGCGGCATCGGCTTTTGAGCATTGGCGGCTTGACCCTTAGGGAGCTGGTTGTCCAGGCGACGGGCAGTCGTGGCTGACCTTATGGCACAGAGCCGCACGGGCGACTCGTCGGCCAGGCCTCGCACACCACGCACTGGTCGGGCCGTGTAATGTAATATAGATCGGCGCAGCTGTGATTGTAAGCAAGGTGGGTTTCTGGGTTTGTTGTATTCCGTTAGCAATTGGGTTCTCGCCTTCGTGTTCGGGTGGTGTTCGTTTTGTTCTTTTGGACTCTGGTGGTGGGTATGGCCATGCAGCGCTGTGCCATGCCGGTGTGTTGTTCAGTCGGTTACGACTGTTGAAGCCGGTAGCTGAAATACGATTGGCTCGATACCGCAAGGGAAATTAGCGTGTCTTCGGCCAAAGGTTTCACACAGTTCCTTGTGAAATTGTGATTGTTCTCTCTGTTTCTGTCTGTAGTCTCCCTCTTGTCTCTGTCTGTCTCTGTTTCTGTCTCTCTGTCTGTCTCTGTCTCTCTCTCTTGAAATGACCCTGTGAGGTTGACAAGACGTTAAAATGAATTACTAGCTATCTACCACCACTCTCTCTCTCTCTCACTAACACACACACACACACACACACACACACACACACACACACACACACACACACCACTTTCTTTCTAGACACACACACGCACACACACTCACACACACACACACACACACACACACACACACACACACACACACACACACACACACACACACACACACACACTGCACTCTCTCTCTCTCTCTCTCTCCACACACACACACACACACACACACACACACACACACACACACACTGCACTCTCTCTCTCTCTCTCTCTCTCTCTCTCTCTCTCTCTCTCTCATCTCTCTCTCTCTACACACACACACACACACACACACACACACACACACACACACACACACACACACACACACACACACACACACACGCACGCACGCACTCACGCACGCACGCACGCACGCACGCACGCACGCACCTTCGCACACTGATGCCCGCCCGCCCGTACGCACACCCCCTCCAATCCCCATACCTACAAACATAATTATTCAAGCATTTTT
>OY757545.1:20142767-20160267 GCA_963584105.1 Alviniconcha strummeri | reverse complement strand
TATTCAGGCTTTGACTGATGTCAGTAGTTGTCGTGTCAAAGGTATTTTTTGTCAGATATAATCTGTTGATGCCACTAGTTGTGCCATGGTGTATAGCTATGATAATTATTAATGTCAGTAGTTGCCTTGTCAAGGTGTATAGATGTGATATCTACATTGATGTCAATATTTGTCGTGTCATGGTCAATAGATATGATATTTATCGATGTCAGTAGTTGTCGTGTCATGCTGTATACATCTATTGATGTCAGTTGTGTCAACCCCGGTACAGGTCAACCACAGCATAATCCCTTTGGTTTTCCTCTGTTTCCTTTTCTCCGTCTCCTCCTCTTCCTCCTCCTCCTTCCTCTTTTTCTCATTCTTCTTCTTCTCGTCATCTCTATCCTCCTCCTTCTCCTACACCTTTTTCTTCGTCTTTCAGTCTAGCATCTTCTCTTGCTCCTTCGCCCGCTTCTGATTCTCGTAAGTAAGTAACCATGGTGCTTAACGTCCACAGAAACCACAAGGCTTATTAGGGACGGGAAGAAGGGGGGGGGGGGTTGTGGAGGGAGGGGGGAGGGAGATTGTATACCTATCACTACACCGTCATCACCAGAATGACTTTTGCAGTAAGATGGGCAGCGATGAGAGCCACTTTAATGTTTCATTAATCGTGAGGGACAAAGCCACAAGACTGTGTCCACAGACCACAACTTCTGAAGAGAAAGGAGAGCCGAAGCGGATTCGAACCGGAGGTCCTTCTGCTTCCCAGCCTAACGCCTTACCGCTAGGCCAAACCGCCTCACCTTTTTTCTACTTCTAACTCTTCTCTCTCCTTTTCTTTCTTTCTATCTGCTTCTATCTGCTTCTGCTTCTATCTCTTCTCCTTTCTTTCTATCTGCTTCTGCTTCTATCTCTTCTCCTTTCTTTCTATCTGCTTCTGCTTCTACCTCTTCTCCTTTCTTTCTATCTGCTTCTGCTTCTATCTCTTCTCCTTTCTTTCTATCTGCTTCTGCTTCTATCTCTTCTCCTTTCTTTCTATCTGCTTCTGCTTCTATCTCTTCTCCTTTTCTTTCTTTCTATCTGCTTCTGCTTCTACCTCTTCTCCTTTCTTTCTTTCTATCTGCTTCTGCTTCTACCTCTTCTCCTTTCTTTCTATCTGCTTCTGCTTCTATCTCTTCTCCTTTTCTTTCTTTCTATCTGCTTCTGCTTCTACCTCTTCTCCTTTCTTTCTTTCTATCTGCTTCTGCTTCTACCTCTTCTCCTTTCTTTCTATCTGCTTCTGCTTCTATCTCTTCTCCTTTCTTTCTATCTGCTTCTGCTTCTATCTCTTCTCCTTTCTTTCTATCTGCTTCTGCTTCTATCTCTTCTCCTTTCTTTCTATCTGCTTCTGCTTCTATCTCTTCTCCTTTCTTTCTATCTGCTTCTGCTTCTACCTCTTCTCCTCCTTTCCTTCTTTCTGTCTGCTTCTGCGTCTACCTCTTCTCTTTTTCCTTCTTTCTATCTGCTTCTACTGCTGCCTCTGCTCCTCCTTTTCTTTCTTTCTGTCTTTCTTTTGGCCGTGGACCTGACCTACATAGGCAGGAGCCTGCGTTCTGCTAGCCATCTCACAATCTGCCTGTGTGACTCTAAAGCATCAGCTTCACCCTGTACTAGCTAGCTGCCCTTTTCTGTCAGCCGCAGATCCAAGACACCAACAGGAGAGGCTGCAAAAACGAGTCGATTCTTCGACGTCTTTAAATCAGTGTACTTACAGCGAGCCAGTGACCTGAGCTGTGTACAACACGTCTTTGGATTTTTTAGTTCTATGACAGCTAGGTTCCTTGGGATTGGTCGGTGTGAATCGACTACCGGGTTGGTGATGTTTGCGGTTATCAAGGGTGGGCTTGGGTGGGTATATATAGCGGGTGCAGTTGCCTTGTGCTGTGCATCTTTCGTGAACACTGTAATCCTGATTGTTTTTGTTCCACGGACGCAGAAGGAACGGTACGTGCCAGTAACCTGATTGTCCTTCCCTCTGTCTTTTCTCTCACTGGTTCCCTCTGTCTTTTCTCTCACTGGTTCCCTCTCTCTTTTCTCTCACTGGTTCCCTCTCTCTTTTCTCTCACTGGTTCCCTCTCTCTTTTCCCTCTCTATGTATCATTAACCTCTTTTCTCTCAGTGGTTCCACAGAGTTCCAAGGACCGGTTCTTCGTGAACTTCGCTCAGCAACACGTCTCTCTGTCTGTGTCTGTCTGTCTGTCTGTCTCTCTCTTCCCTCCTCCTGCTCCTCATCTTCCTTTCCCTCCCCCCCCCCCCCCCCAACTGTCTCTACTCCCCGAGGTTCCACAGTTTCCTAAGGACTTGTTTGTTATCTGTGCGTTTCCTTCATGTACACACCAGTCTGATTATCTCATCTGTCTCTCTCTTCTGTCCCCAGGCGCCTAAGGACCGTGTTCCTAAGCACTTGTTATCTTTTCTTTTCTTTTCATGCACAACACACCAGTCTGATTATTATCTCATCTATCTGTCTCTCTTGTGTCCCCAGACGCCTAAGGACCGATCCGTGAGGCTGCGCGTGATGCCAGAGCAGAGCAACGACTACCGGGTGGTGGTGTTCGGGGCCGGGGGCGTGGGCAAGAGCTCGCTCGTGCTGCGCTTTGTACGGGGCACGTTCCGCGAGACCTACATCCCGACGATTGAGGACACGTACCGCCAGGTGATCTCCTGCAACAAGCAGGTGTGCACGCTGCAGATCACGGACACGACGGGCAGCCACCAGTTTCCCGCCATGCAGCGCCTGTCCATCTCCAAGGGCCACGCCTTCATCCTCGTCTTCTCCATCACGTCCAGGCAGTCGCTGGAGGAGCTCAAGCCCATCTACGACGAGATCGTGGAGATCAAAGGCGACATGGAGGCCATCCCCATCATGCTGGTGGGCAACAAGTGTGACGAGGTCAACCGGGAAGTGCCCGTGCAGGAGTCGGCGGAGATCGCCAAGCGCTGGAACTGTGCCTTCCTCGAGACCTCGGCCAAGACCAACCACAACGTCAAGGAACTCTTCCAGGAGCTGCTGCAGCTCGAGAAACGGCGGACTGTCAGTCTCCAGCTGGAGACCAAGAAGTCCAAGTCACAGAAGCGCAAGGAGAAGTTAAAGGGAAAGTGTCTCTTGATGTGACTTCAGTGATGAAAGTGTCTCTTGATGTGACTTCAGTGGTGGTACGTTTTGTTGTTGAAGATTTTTTTTTTTTTTTTTTTTCTGAAGAGGGAGGGTGGGTTTGTTTTTTCTTCTTCTTTTTTTCTTTTCTTTTCTTTTTGAGCGCGCGCGTGCGAGTTGAATTCTTTCTGTGATGAGTATTACCGAAACTGGTCGGGAACAGTCGGCAAGGTGTGCGCATGCGCCATGTTGCTGATGCTCAGTGTGCAATTCTGTTAATGTCTGTGACCGTGTAACGTTCAATACGAGGAGAGACGGAAAGAGGACGAGGTGATATTTATATATATATATATCTGTATCATTAAGCGACCTTCTCCTGCACATCAGAGTATTATATACAAGCAGGAAACCGTGTTGAAAAAGGACAACCCGCAAGCGAAGAAACAAGGAACATTTCAATAAAAAGGGTTGTGCAACGTTCTCTCGGAAGTGTGGACCCAGACTTCAGGGTTTGGGCCTCCACCCGCCCCACCCCACCCCCCCCCCCCACCCCGACCCCCATTCCCCCACATCCACCCACCCAAACGACCAGACTCTCTGCGACTGATGCGGGTTGGGAGGTTTGCTTTACGACAATGACTTCTGTGCCTAACTTCAGTGTTCAATTGCGTTGAGCTCTTTTGATTGGTGGCTTGGTTAACAAGCGGCAAAGACGAATTGCAGCAGGGCATGACCAGCTGCTTCGTTAATGACGTCTGTAGCGTGCTGAGTGCAATCACTGGAAGACGCTTAGTGCGATGATGCCTTTTGTGAACAACGCCCCTCCCAACTCTTCACCTTCCCGAACAGTACGTTCATAAAGTGAACTCAGATTAACTACCACCACCCGAAGGTTGTGAATGTGACAGCTGTACTTTTTAGATCTCCTCCACAAAGGGATCTGCTTCCCTGGTCGGCCAGAGAGTAAGTAATCAAGGAGGTGCTGGTGTACTTCTGCTTCGACGGTATGCTGTACGTTCTTGACATTCCGTGTGGAGATGGCGACTGCCGCAGTTGGACACCCCAGACGATGAGCACTCAGAACGTTCGGAAAAGACTCCTGGCCAAAGCACTTACGCCAAAGATGGGCTGCAGGTGTCTGTGAATTTGTTGTTGTTGAAATAATGCTCAGTGTTCTCTAGGGGACGAGACCGTGAGGGGAACCACGACACCCTTCGTTCGAATCTTGTGCGCACGAAACATTCAGCCGATGAAAAAAGGCGCGCCGTGCACTCACAAACGAGATTTGTGTGGTGTCTTCAGATAGGCTTACTCACGCACTCCTGTGTGGTGTCTTCAGATAGGCTTACGCACGCACTCCTGTGTGGTGTCTTCAGATAGGCTTACGCACGCACTCCTGTGTGGTGCCTTCAGATAGGCTTACGCACGCACTCCTGTGTGGTGTCTTCAGATAAGCTCGTGAAGCTCGTGAACCACGTCTTACGCCGCCAGTGTTCCGATTCTCGAAGGATGGCAGGGACTCGTCGCTGCAACGGTGGGCTGGACTGGACTGGACTGAAGGACAGTGACTAGACAATTACTCCGTGTGCTGGGGTCAGGTGGGCCACTCCCGTAACTGTAGACCACTGATATAGTCTCGTAGGCGGATGGATTTGTCCTTAGTCTTCGTTGTGACTCCTAGAAATATAGCCCTGGTTGCACCCTTTTGAATGGAGTTCCTTTTGTGTTGGCAGGAGATTGAAGGGCCCGTGTAGACACCAATACTAAACTCCAACAGGAAGTGTGGTTGGTTTGTTTTTTAATAAGAAAACAAAACAAAACTGCCTGCCCTCGTTTTGGGGCCTAGACATTTTGTTTCGTGTCTTACTGTGTTCGTTTCAGTTTATTTTTCATGACCAGAGATAAAAACCGAGGAGGGTAGTGAGAATCCTGAAATTTGTGCGCCCCCCCCCCCCCCCCCCCGCCTCCCTCCGCGCCCCCAAAAGCTGTGTTTTATCTGCTTTTAATCTAGTCACTGGAACTGAATTATGTCTGTAGTACATACGTACCTGCAGAGGTTTGGGAACAACGGGCACTTGCAGTTGGCTGCTTTTTCATATTAATACCTGACACTGATTTGTATGCATCGTCAAAGAAAAAGAGAAAAGGCTCGGTAACAGATATTTAAAAAAATGAACTGATGTGAAACGCCAATGAACATAGCTGAATTAGTCCGATGGCATCTTGTAAAAAAGAAACTGCATTGTCCATTTGTTCCTTTAAAACAGCAACAACAAATAACTCCCGCTGGTGTACATGCGTTGAAATTGCAGAGACAGGTTTTGTTTGGTCAAGGTGAAAAATTATAAAGGTTCGTGCTGCTATTACGGCGGGAACATTTTGTTTTATAGAGAAAGAACAGATCAACGCTTGTTTCTTTAGATTGGGGATTGGTCGTATATTATTTTTTTAAATGTTCATTTAAGACGATATGGCTGTAGACATCAGTACTAACCGACATGGACCATGGTACCCAGCTGATATGGTACGGTAATTCATATTGTATAGCTGAATCCACACGTATTCCCTTGAGAAAAGGTGATACGAGATGCAGGTAATTAGCGAACTATTCTAGAGTACAGATACATGGACAGTTGGGTTGTGTGTGTTTTCATTTTTTCCCCATGTACAAAATGCGCAAGAATATTATTAGGAATAGTTTCGTGAAATCACGCATTATTTTCAGGTTTGTTGTTAATAATGACAGATAACAGTAATAGTGTAAAGGTCGATAGGATATCAGCGTGACACTGACTAATTAATCAAAGCAAAAATGTATGAGAGGCCAAATTCCCAAAATGTCAGCAGCGAGTTCCAGGGATGTTCCTGGACCTATCTTTATGCATCACGGGACCAAACTTGGCAACAGGAACGGTATGACCGCCCTCTTTCAGTTTCAATTCTCACTCGTTGTGCTTGAGTAGCTTACTTGGTCGATTAAAAAAAAAAAAAAAATGAATCGTTAATCAGTTATGTATCTGAAATTCCTTCTTGAAGGGTTGTGAATATGAATGATTTTCTTGTAACTGAAGCTTTTCCTCGTCTGTACTTCACTAATTAATTATTTTTTCTTCTCTTTTTTCCCCTTCTTCTTTTCTTGTCAGTCTGTGTACTTTATAATGTCGTCTATCCTTGTTCTTCATCAGCGAGGGAGATGTGTGTATGTCAGATGCCTACGAATGAAATTAGTTCGATGCATGCACCATACGCATTAGGTCGAATCAAATAATTATATCAGTCGTTCTTATAGGGTAGGTTTTTGTATTTGAATAACAATTAGCAGTACAAAAATGCGTCGCGTATAAATTAAAATAGGTGACGAAAACGAGTCGCGTCAAACTACCAGCTGCCACAGTGCACGTGCAATCGTCGCCGGGACTCTGTGACGTCATATTGACCCTCCTGTGCGGCGTAGAATATTATCAGACAGTGCAATCTGCAAAGATGTGTTGTATAATTAACACCCTCTCTCTCTCTCTCAGCTCCATACTCTCTCTCTCTCTCTCTCTCTCTCTCTCTCTCTCTCTCTCTCTCTCTCTCTCTCCCTCCCCAGCTCCATATTCTCTCTCTCTCTCTCTCTCTCTCTCTCTCTCTCTCTCTCTCTCTCTCTCTCTCTCTCTCTCTCTCTCTCTCTCTCTCTCTTGTTCTGTCTCGCCTAGTTAGGCTGATGAAAGGTATTCCTATTAGTTGTCACGTGTAGTCTTTTTGTGAGTTACTCGTGCGGAAAACGGTACCTGGCGAACCAATAATAGCCTGCAGCAGTGGGCTTGGTTGGCGAGTGTCATAATTATTGGCCTGAAGACAAATGACGACGTGTCAGACAATACTAATCAACACCTACCACAGTGCCGACATGACATGTGAATCACTAAAAATGACGCACGCACGCACCCACGCACCCACCCACCCACCCACTAACTAACTCACTCACTCACTCACTCACTCACTCACTCACTAAAAGAAAAAGATTTACGAAAACAATAAAACAAATCCAGAGAAATGTACTGACCTATACAACGAAACACAAGGAACAATGAAACACAAGCGCTCTCGACAGAGTCTTCGTCGGGCGTAAGAAGATAGACAGAAAATAATAAAAGAAGAAAGAAGTAAGGAAGAAGAAAGACGAATAGTTTCTTTATTATTATTTTTGTATCTGTCTTCTTACGCCTGACGAAGACTCTCTGTCGAAAGCGCTTGTGTTTATTTGTTCCCTGTGTTTCGTCCTATAGGTGAGTACATTTCTCTAGAGCTGTTCTCTTTTGTCAGCCTCACCAGCCGTTGCTCACTCATTTCTTGGATAAAACAAATCCAATCAGCGGACTGGTAGATTAGTACATGCAAACACTGTTTTCACACTAGGCTAAGACTGAATGAGGCGTACACTGATTGTTTTTTCTTGATTTTTTGTAGACATACAATTTTGATTGTCGTGTCAAATGGTGGCTTTCACAATGCAAAAAAATAAATACAAAAATTGTATTAAGCTTGTTTGTTGGTTTGGCCTAATTGTTCAGAGAATTGCCTTTGTACATACTATGACTACTAATACCGAGAAGACGTCTAATACATGATTAGTCCAACATACTTTCATTTTTGTCTCAGTTGATACCACACGGCATGTGCCAATTTCAATTTTCATTGATTGTTTGTTTGGAGCACAGACACCTGACACAGGTCAACTGTCTTTCATTCAGTGTTTTACCTGGCACTCAATCTCCACATTAATATTGCAGAGACTGGTACCAGTTAAAACAGCATGGCACCTGTGACCTATGTTGAATGCCTGTGATTTGTAGCAAAGGCACTGATAATTGACACGTCTTATATTGTTTCATCTGGTTCTCATCTCGACACTAAAGCTGCAGAGTAGTACCAGTATCAGTTGAAACAGTGTGACATCTGCTGTCAAGTGACTGTCGCTCTTTGCGGATGGTTGCGTTCACTTTTTAAACGCTGGACAAATGTTTGTTATTCTATTTTCTATTCGTGAAGTGATATGTCTTACCAAAAAAAAAAAAAAAAAAAAAGACACATAAAAGACGCATTTAAAGAAGCAAACAAACAAACACGAAAATCTGATTTTTATACTGCGTGTGATTTGTTGATTTTAATAAAATGGTGTATTGTTTGATCATTCTGACTTTTGTGAATTGGAATTACTCTACAGTTGCGATTGGCTGTGAAAAAAATAGCCATGTTTTTATTGTATTATTTTGTTTGTTTGTGTTTGTTACTTCGTTGACTCCAGTTTTGTTAAACGTGATAATGACATGTGTTGTGATAAGTGTTTGTAGTTGACCCGTTTAGCTCACGAGATAAAACTTGTTTGACAACTTATTCCATGTTTTGTTGAAACCAGGACGACTGGATGTGCAAGGTTTCATTTCAATCTGGAGACAGGTGTGGTTTTGTAACCCTACTTCGCTGCAGCCCCTTAAACTGGCCCTAGTAAGAAGAAGCGGAAGAATATATATAGTCCATTGGATACAGTCGTTTCTACGAGGTACAAAAAGCAATATAATTATCTTAGTAAGTGCAGATTACGAGTTGAACGTTAGCTAGGTCATCGGCAGCAGACTGCTTCAACCAATCAGATTAATTCTTATTATAATAAAACGAGTCTGATTGGTCGAAGCAGAAGTGGGTCAGTTTTCATCCAATCAGTTTGTGGCTGCCTTTGGTATAATCTCAAAATTCATTCATGTCATTGGCCCAAGCTCTGGTATGCAGGTTTGACGGGCTACCTCTGCCATGGTAAGAGTAATTTTATATACGAGTAAGTAAGCAGCTTGATATTTTACGCCCAGTCAACCAGTACGGTTATACCAGGGCGAACTGTGTATAGGAGGAAAGAAGAGAAAGAAAGACAAAACTCGGATACAGGGCCGTGTGGATTTTGTTCAAGGATCGTGCCCACTGATTTTTACATAAATTGTGAAACTTTCCATTTCTATTTTTGTTAACTGTATGAGAAAGCGCACAGATTTATTGATATTGATGTACAGTTCCACTTCCTCCGCGCCCAAGCTAACTTATTGTTATTTGTAGGTAAACATTTTTGCCAATATGACAAGAACAGTTCATTCTTCTCCCCTGATTGTCCACTGGACAAAGACAGCGCTTACTGCATTATGAAACAGCACATTGGTTTACCTTACCCATTCTCTGTGTGTGTGTGTGTGGCGCGCGCGCGCGCGTGTGTGTGTATGTGTGTGTGTGACTCTGTGTGTGTGTGTGTGGTGTGTGTGTGTGTGTGTGTGTGTGTGTGTGTGTGTGTGTTGTGTGTGTGTGTGTGTGTGTGTGTGTTGAGAGAGAGTTAAGTTCTTCCCCTCCCAGTAACCAAGAATGATAGAGTTTAGTCCCGCAGTCACAGCCCTTGTGGGTGAGAAATGATAAGAGTATAACCACCCACTTTCTCGACAGGGACTCGGTCGCGTGAAAGCAAGCTGTTTACTTAAAATACCCGTAGCAACATCTTTACTGTTTAATAACTTTACCGCGAATTGTGCTTGTAAATGTAGTCCTTACCTGTGAAAAAAAAACCTTGCGAGCTGCCGGTGGCAAAAAGCATTGTTACACATGTTCGCGAGAAACCTGCGAAGTGTGATGTGTACATCAGTACATAATCTTGTTACAATTGTTTGCGTTAGTACGAACAGTGCTCTGTTTCTTAATTGATTCCTAATAAAATTTAAACATTGTATTTGTGTGTTTGCCTCCCTCTGTCTGTCTGTCTGTCTCTCTCTCTCTCCGAGTTTCTGTCTCTCTTTCCAAGCATCAAGCAAACCACAACATACAGCAAGAACAGTAAAAGGTAATAGTACACAATCTTAACGTTTTGTTCAAAATTACTTTATTTCTCTGCAACAAAGTCAAACATACACGGACACCAAATCACAAAATGTTATTAATGCAAGTGCCCAGTGTTGTGGAGCAAAAAGCAACTATTTTTGTTGCGAACATATGCAAAAAATATCAAATCATACAAAAGAAAGCAAGTAATGAAAATTTAGAAAACTTCACAAACAACAACAAAACATCTGTCAGAATCTCCTGAGAGCAGCCTGACTTTTCAGTGACCAAAATAAAACATATACAAGTCGTTATCACAACTGTGTCTAACAGATTGCGTGACGCGAGTTAATGCCACAATTCTTGGAGCTTAAAGGAGACCACGCCATTCAGACGTGACTTCTCGCCAAGGACAAAAGGTACCTAAGCAAACCCACACTCTTCGTGCTTTTCGCGTAGACTATTATTCGTGACGTTCTGATTGGGTGAAGCTGCTCAGGTGACTGGCAGAACGGAACACACACACACACACACACACACACACACACACAAACACACACACACACACACAAATCCGGCCAGCTATGGGCACTGAGCACCTTTCCGACCATAACCACTCCCCACTAATCCGGTGAAAGTAGCTGGAGTGAGTTTGACCCCTGGTCAAGGCATGATGACACCTGTCCTGTCTCTGTCAAATACACTTTTCAAAAATATGTTCATATGCGAGCCTTTTCTCAAGTGGAATCCACAAAATCAGTCGACACACAAATAAAAAACAAAAGATACATACACAAACATCAAACAGTTAGTCCTTTCAATATTGCCCTTGGCAAAGTATATTTATCACACAGACAGACAGACACGCACACACACACTGGCCCTTGCGGTTGGAAGCGTCCAATTTGAAAGGACATGCACGCACACTTCGGCACACACTCACTTACACACGCGAGCGCGCTAATGCCAAATCTGACACAGATCTGAGCCAGCAGTCTTTTCCAAAGCTATGCTACCGATCGTTAATGCACGCTCCACAGTCCTCCTTGTGAGAAAAACAAGACGAGGGAAGTTTAACAAATCAACAGTCCAAGGAATCAGCACCTGATCTGATCACAAACTAGAATGCCATCAGAGCCACCCGCCAACGCTGTGACTTCAGTGTGTCAACAGAATGCATCAGAGCCACCCACCAACGTTGTGACTTCCGTGTGTGAACAGAATGACATCAGACCGAGCCACCCGCCAACGTCGTGACTTCCGTGTGTCAACAGAATGCATCAGAGCCACCCGCCAACGTCGTGACTTCCGTGTGTCAACAGGATGCATCAGAGCCACCCATCAACGCTGTGACTTCCGTGTGCGAACAGAATGCCATCAGACTGAGCCACCCGCCAACGCTGTGACCCCAATGTGTGGGTAAAATGCCACCAGACAGAGCCACTCGCCAGCGTTGTGACTTAGCCTACGTGTGTGGGCAGAATGCATCAGAGCCACGCACCAACGTTGTGATTCCCGTGTGTGGGCAGAATGCCTTAAGACAGAGCCACCCGCCAATGCGGTGACCCCAATGTGCGGGCAGAATACGCCACCAGAGCCACCCGCCAACGTCGTGACTTCCGTGTGTAGACAAAATGCCATCAGCGCCACCCGTACCCACCAGCGCTGTGACCCCAATGTGTAGACACAATGCCATCAGAGCCACCCGTACCCACCAGCGCTGTGACCCCAATGTGTAGACACAATGCCATCAGAGCCACCCGTACCCACCAGCGCTGTGACCCCATTGTGCGGACAGTTTACAAAGCACACAACTGTCGCGCTGGCACCGACTAGACTAGCCTAAGCGCTCACCTGAAACTGTGCGACATCAACAAGGTCGTATGAATCAATGGTGTTCAGTGGCAGCCACAGAAAGGGTGAACTCGCCTATCGCCACCCTCGGATGTAGGAAATGGCCACCAACTAAAGAGTAGATTTTTATTATTAATATATAGATATATTTAATTTTGTCTTTTTGTCTTTTTTTATTTTTTACTTTAATTTTATTTTTTTGTTTATTATTTTGTATTATTTTTTTAATAAAAAAAATGGGGGGGGGGGGGGGGTGGCTGTGCGAAACAACTGAGGGATGTGCAACTATGATTTCCAACAAGTCTCTGTGATGAAGTGTGAAGTGTGTGGGTGGGTGGGGGGGGGGGGGGGGGGGCTGTTAAATCAAGGATAACTCTAACTTGTGGACATGAACCATCATTAGACAAAAGAATATTTTTGTAAAAAATAAAATTAAAATAATAAGCTGATTTGCTGAATAACTAACTTGTCATTAGACAAAAGATTTTTTTTTTAAATTTAAATTAACAAGCTGATTTGCTGAAATGAACTGTCACCCTAGCAGAAGAAATACGCTGAACACGAGCTGAGTGCTTTTATAGAAAGGAACAATCGTAAATCACCTGCTGCACATGAGAACTCAGTTCTGAATGATTTTTACCGCACAATCTCTCATCCTTACTTTAAGTACGGAGCATCGGCCATGTGTTATTGTCCTACGAGAAAGAAGAAAAAAAAAGAAGAGAAGAAGGCAGAAAAAAAATGTTTCCCTCATACAAACAATACTAACAAAAATATATATTATACAAATCTTTTCCAACATTAAAAAGAAGCAGCAACAACTACAACAACATAAAGATGCATACTTGATCCTAATTTGTGCAACAAACAAAAATCAATAAACAATCCAAGGTAATCAGCGCCAAATAAGCCTAAACAACAAGCACACATAAGCTGTGCAAAAAAAGGTTACCAAGTTTAGTTATTGGTCATTGTTTTTTAATCAAAATTCAACAAAAATCCCCTAAAATGATTGTAACTGCATTTAACTGCATTGCATGGACATATATATATATCATTTAGCAGTAAGCTCAACTCAAGCAAATACTTGAACAGAAGATAATATCACCAGGCAAAAAAATCAGTCAACAAAATTTCAGCAGCAGGCAACAATCTACAGCTGATTGTTTCAGTTTTGTTGCAAA
This sequence comes from Alviniconcha strummeri, assembly GCA_963584105.1. Taxonomy (NCBI): domain Eukaryota; kingdom Metazoa; phylum Mollusca; class Gastropoda; family Provannidae; genus Alviniconcha; species Alviniconcha strummeri. The sequence goes on along the minus strand of OY757545.1, from coordinate 20,147,280 downwards.
CTATTTTCTGCTTTGTATCCCTATTGTGGAATAATTGTGATCCCAGTCACATAAACATTAAAGTACTGTGTGGTACAAACTGATTAACTGAGCCAAAAGCAGCCATAATGTGTAAACAACTAATTCACCAAGGATTCTAAAGTGCTGAAGACCAGTCCACACTTTGAAACAAAAAAGTTCATTTTGAAAATAAATATATCATAGCTGCATGGCCTCCCCAATTTTTACCTCTAAAAAAAACAACCCCAAAAACAGTGTGGCAAACAATTTTGTTGTTGAAACAACTCTTTTTAACCAGAGCGCAAAGGCCAAAGCATTCCACTTAGTTACATTTCAAATCTGAATCTATTCCTTGACCTCTACATTCCTCCCCACCACCATCCCCGCATTCCCTCAAACCTTCCACCTCCTTTTATCACATGTATGACACAGGAGTGCACAGGAGTGAGTGCCATGTCAATATACCACTACAGTGAGCAAATAATAACAATAATAATAATCAGTAAGCTGTACGTTTTATTACAGTAGGGTTTACACAGGTTTGGGAAGACAAAGTCCAAGCCTTGATCAATGACTAATTATCAAAAGCCTCTTGTTGCTGTTGTTGTTTTCTTTTCACAGACCTTACCAAAAGCAAACAAACAAAAGCCCACGAAAGGGAAAAGTTTTTTGTTTTGTTTAGTGCTCGAAATACGTAACACAAGTACAACAGCAAAGACCTGAATCGCCTGCAGTAACTCTCACCTCGCATGCGCATACATGCAAAGTACATAAACTCCACCAGACATACATCCTCATTTAAAAATAAATAATTTTTTTACAAGAACACCACACATATTAATCATTAGACTAAGGTAGGACTAGAAACCGGTAAATAAGGATAGCATCAATAAGTTGGAATAAGTCACAATTTTGATAGCATGGAAAAGTCATAAACACCTGCCTGTCTGAAAGAGCTGGATTGGTGACAGTAAAGACTGCACAGCTAAATCACTTGTGAGCTGGTCTGGCCTAGTGGTAAGGCTTTAGGCTGGTAAGCAGAAGGACCTTGGTTCGATACCGCTTTGGCTCTCCTTTCTCTTCAAAAGGGTTGTGGTTTGTGGATGCTGTCTTATGACTTTGTCCCTCACAATTAATGAAACATTAAAATGGCTCTCATTGCTGCCCTTCTTAATGCAGGAGTTGTTCTGGAGGCGACAGTGTAGTGATAGGTATATAATCCCCCCCCAGCCCCCACCTCCATACCCCCCGTCCCTAATAAGCCTTGTGGTTTCTGTGGACGTTAACCCATTTGCTGCCCCAAGGACGTCATATGACGTCACTGGCAAAGTGTTTTCCATCTACTTACAGGACGTCGTGCGACTTCCTGATTGGCTATTTTAAGTGTTCACGTACTGTCACGCCATACAAAGTTCCCCAAACAGTAAGTTTGATCTGCTCAGACTTTTCTGGAGACTGATCTTGGGAGGAAACTGCATCAGTAATACAGTTTGTTGGCAGTGAAAGGATTAAGCACTATGTTTACTTACTTACTAACTCACTTTGTGTAGCTATATGGTCTTCAGTGAGAGGCATAGTAATTATTGCTGAGACTATTAGAGTATCACAGTCTCAGTTTTCATTGGGCCTTCAAGTACTGTGCCTAGTTTTCAAGGACTTTCAAGATCCAAACAGGTACAAGGTTCAAAATAATACTGTTTATTAAAGCAAAGCACAACATGCAAATTTTTGAGCTACAAAATCTTCATCAAGCTACAAAAAGACACATAAACAACAATTAAGCAGTGAAAAATGATGAAAAATGACACTGAGAGCTAATCCACTTATCTTTTTTTGGTTGAGCTATGTCCAGTGTTTCTACGCCTTTCAGGGCCTAAAAAATATACCTTTATAACTTGGAGACTTTTAAGTATTAAGTCTTGTTTTCACTGCTGTTGAATGTCCTAAAATGGGGTTTTCAAAACTGAAGGACTTTCAAGTGACATGCCTATTTTTATTTTTTTATTTTTTTAAACTGCATCTTCTTTTTCTTCTTCTTTTCAGTGCCTAGAGAATGGCCTTTCAAAACTCAATAATTTTCAAACACTTTCAAGGACTGTATGAACCTTCAGTTAACACTTCGCATCTAGTCAACAGCGGGCCCTGTGAGCACACACTGCCAACAACTGCTGTAGTCAACAGCAGGTACAGTGAACACACATTGCCAGTACAACTGCTGCATGACACAAACAGGTCTTCTGGTTCAGGTGACCTCTTTCCTTCTTACTCTGTATATTGTTTAACATACTGAAAATACTGTTAACAAAAAACAAACAAAAACAAACAAACAAACAATGCATTTCTGAGCTGTTCAAACTGGAGTTAGCAAGACATGTATGCTGAAATTATGTATATAAAAAAATACATAAAAAGAAATTATTATGTAATTCTTCAAGCACTGTCACATGGTACAGTCTTTCTCCTGAATCTTCCATTCCCAAGATGGGAAGCAAAGCATGCATAAAGTGAGGCTGACAAGACTAAACTGACTAGCAAACACAAAATGTTTTCTTCTTCTTTTCTTTTTATAACCAAATTTATGATGTCATCACAAAAACATGAAAATAAACCAGTTTCACATTTTCTACACATGAGTAGTACATTTCTCTGCAAAGATTTGTTTGTATTTCAGCTCTTTGTAACACCAGATCAATGAAAACAGTCCCTCTCAAATTCAACTTACAAATACCGTAAGACAGTAAAGTGTTCCAAATGATCAAGATACTGTTACAACAACACACTTTGAAGACACAAACCATTTGTCAAAAGATAATTTACAAGACCTTTTCCTCCAACAACTTTTTCACAACATAAATGAACAATGTAACGGATTTACTCTAAATGAGAGCCCAACACATCAATTCACAACACTACGGAAACAACACCACCACAGATAAGAGACAGGCTGGTGGGCGTGACATACCAGCTGACTTGTCACACAGGGTGTGCTTTCTGGAAGGAAGTACGGTGGAGGACAATCTTCAACGTTCCTACTTAACCCCTTCACTGGCCACAGCCTGTGAAACTTCTGGGGCTGAAAAGTGCACACACTACACTTTCCCGTCGCATGTATAACAAATGTATTTTCAATACTGTGCATTTTGACAGAAGTTCTTTCACACACTGAAACAAAAAAGTTAATCAGCACTCAAAAGATGTCACACAAACTCCACAAAAAGACCTGAGTCACCTACAGTAACTCTCCACCTCACCTGGCATGCGAGTAAATACAAGGTACGTAAACTCCACCAGAGGCACGAGAGCTCTGGGCCTCGTTGTGTTTCATATTAAAGCAAAATAGAGAAAGTTGAATGAAACTGTTCACTGTCCTGCCTCACAGCCAGAAAAGTTGCAGCCACAAAGAAGGGGTGGCATGGCAGAGTGGTGAAGGTACCCAACTCAGGACCAACAGGGACAAAGCGTCCAATCCCTTGGATGTGATCAACATCTCAAGGCCATGTACTATGCTCAGCACATGCACATGTAAAACTGCCATGACAATGGAAAGGATGCTGTCCTGGCAAAATTCTGAAGAGATTCCATGTCAGTGTTAAGGATTAAGCTGCAGAAGGTGGTCTGAATACTCCTTAGAAAAAATGTGAGTTGTGACTGTAATATATACATAAATATACACTGTAAACCAAATCGTTCTGAGGCCTTTGTACATTTAGTGATGTAAAGTGCTGTTCAGTCAAAACATGTCACGCGCATGCATGCATGCACACCGACACACATGTGCACGTGCACACACACACACAAAATGTGGTGATGCTCCGTTCAGTCAACACTTGAACACATACCCACACACACACCCTCTTTCACCATTAGAGAGATGTAAACTGTTACATGGTCAGGTTTCTCAATACACTGTACTTGTAGCTGTACAGTGAGTGTATCCTGTTTTAACTTCTTTGGGAGAGTCATGACAAAAACTTTGTTCTTCTTTATCACAGCATCATCACTACAGAATCAACTGACATTATGAATTTTACTGTCAGACATATCTGCAAGACTCCTCTCAGACATTACCACATCACACTTGCTCACCTTTATCCACAGCTGTATTCTTCTTTTAGACTCTCTCACACATTACCACATCACACTTGCTCACCTTTATCCACAGCTGTATTCTTCTTTCAGACTCACTCAGACATTACCACATCACACTTGCTCTTCTTTACCCACAGCTGTATTCTCCTTTTGGACTCCTCTCAGACATTACCACATCACACTTGCTCCTCTTTACCTACAGCTGTATTCTCCTTTTGAGCAGAAAGGCAGTGGTGAACGTCAGGTCTCTTTTCTGCCGAGACCTGTAGTTTGGACAAATGAATGCAGTGACAAACACAGGCTCTCTTTTCCACAGTCTGGCTCCTTGAGCTGATAAGCTGCACTGGGGTGGTAGCTCACGAGTATCTCTGTTCTCTCTTGCTGTCTTCCTTGATGCGCCACTTCATCAGCTGCAGGCAGGCCA
>OY757545.1:20107767-20137767 GCA_963584105.1 Alviniconcha strummeri | reverse complement strand
ATGTCCCTGTTTCCAAACAGAACTCGATCGCATTTCCCCTCACACAACATTGTAATCCCTGGAATTACGGAGGAAACTACCCTGGCTGTGATGCAATCGACTGTGACAGTAACACAAAAGGAGGTCACGCCAGCAGACACAGCTTGGAGGATGAAACGGGTCACGTCCTCCTTTTCAAACTCAGCCCCCTCTTCCCTAACCCAGTCGGAAGAACTGTGGTGGTTTAGTTACCTTCAAGCAGGACTGATGCCCTAGCCTGTGATGCTACCAACTATGACGGTGGTGAAAGCAGTGCAGGGCTGTAGTTAAAGCTCAGAGGGGTTCAACAGGCTGTGTCCTTCTTTGCGAACTCTGCCTCCTTTCTACTTAGAAAATCCCAGGAACTGTGGAGAAAACAGTTCTTCAAGCACTGCCTCCTGCCTGGGTATGATGCAACCAACTGTGACAGCGATGAAATGAGTGCCTGCGGGGTTAGCCTGCTGGTTCCGTACTGCACCGAAGTCCAATGTGGACCACAGGATGTCCAACATGTGTATGTGACCTTTTAGCATGTTTAATACACACGGTGGGGGGGGGGGGGGGGGGGGGGGGACCTCGGTTCATAGCCTCATCTGAAGGACTTTTGGTAGACTCTGCAGAGAATTTAACTCTGGAGCAATCTCTGGGCCGGCGCAAAGCCTAGCAGCTAATGCTAACACTGTAACAGTCCCCCATGCGGGTGGTAGGTGACCACGCTCAACCTAGCCTTTGGCTTTCGAGAGCAACACTGTCACTCTGCACCACCGACTCTCCTCTCCAGCTTGTGTCGCTGGCTGGAAAAACAGGCCAGTAACAACATTTCCTGTTGGGTGTATGAGAGGGAAAGGGGGGGTGGGGGGATGGGTCGCGGACTGGCCATGATGTAACCCACTTTTGACAATGTAACCTATCGACTACTGTCCAGCAATCCGACAGACCTGACACCCTGAAAAGTTGGCGATGTCCCAGTTTTTAACATCACCCATAATGCTCCATCATACAGTATCCATCCCCCCTCCCCCCCACCCATAAGCCTTATGGTTTCTGTGGGCGTTAAGCACCATGGGTACGTTTACTTCCAGCATAGTCCCCCACCTCCCTATCCCCTTCCCCAACTTCTCCCTGTCCCTAACAATTAGCCTTACGGTTTCTGTGGACGTTAAGCAACATGTTTACGTCTACCGCCAGCCTAGTCCCCCACCTGCACCCCCCCTTCCCCGCCTTTTAAAAGCCTTATGGTTTCCGTGGCCGTTAAGCGCCATGTTGACTTACTCACTCCAGCATAACCCCTGCAGTCATCTGAATGGCTTTCAGACAGGCTTGAAGCTCCCCGCAGCAGCCTTTTAAGATCAAAACACCCCCACTCCTTACCCTCCCCTCCAACACAGTCTCGGCTGAAGACCCCCCCCCCCCCACTCCCGCCCCACCCAACCCCTACCATCCACCCACCAGGTCCTCAGACACACACACACACAGAGTATACACAACACAAAGCCACTTAGTCAGCGAAAACATCAGACTTCCTCTTCCTCTCAGATCGTCAAGGTCAGCAGCAGCATAGGGGAATAACGGAGTGCTTTATTCACCTCCCCGGGAGGCTGCCGAGGTAAAACAAGTCAACAAAAGCCAGCCCCCGATCAGTGTGGGTGAGGGCATTAGCAGACGGCACAAGAGCTGAGGGAGGCATTGCGGGGGAGCCCCTTCTTAACTGCCTCTGGCCGCTCAGCGTTCAAAAGGTCAGCACGGCGGGCGGGCGGCCACGGAGACAATACTGATGATGGGTCATGCAGGTATGGTTGGGGGTGGGGGTGGGGGGTGGGGGGTCTGTGTGTGTGCGCGCGTAACTGCATGCTTGTGTGTGTGTGTGTGTTCCTGTCTGTGCACAAGTGTGTGCATGTATGTGTGTGTGTGTGTGTGTGTGTGTGTGTGTGTGTGTGTGCATGCATTCCATGCTTGTGTGTGTGTGTGTGTGTGTGTGTGTGTGTGTGTGTGTGTGTGTGTGTGCGTGCGTGCATGCGAGTGTGTGTTTGTACACAAGTGTGTGTGTGTGTGCATGCAAATGTGTGTGCGTGTGTTTGTATGTGTTGCATGCTTGTACGTATGTGTGTGTGTGTTGTGTGTGTGTGTGTGTGTGCGTGGTGTGTGTGTGTGTGTTGTGTGTGTGTGTGTGTGTGTGTGTGTGTGCATGTGCACATGTGTGTGCATGCATATGTGTGGTTTTCTGTCCTGTCTACATATGTACACAAGTATGTGTTCAGGTGTGTGCATGCACGCGTGTGTGCATGTGTGTGTGTGTGTGTGTGTGGGGGGGGGGCCTGTGTGAGTGAGTGCATGCATGTGTGTAGATTCATTGACAATTCAATGGTCTGATATTTTCGTTCATGCCACCATTCATATGTGCTTATAGTATATAATACTGTCAGTAAAAAAGATCAAAACAACAACAACAAAACCAGCAATCTCTTAAATCTATTGGTAATTGCTCTGGAATGTCTGAATTAAGGTTCTGATGTTTATACATCATCCCCTTTACTAGTTGTGGGCATGTATGTGCAGCAACAAAACCCCAGTGAGTCATGCACATTTCTCAATGTGTGATGGTCTGTGTCAACACATTTCTCAATGAGTAATGGTCTGTGTCAACACATTTCTCAATGTGTGATGGTCTGTGTCAACACGTTTCTCAATGTGTGATGGTCTGCGTCAACACATTTCTCAATGTGTGATGGTCTGTGTCAACACATTTCTCAACGTGTGATGGTCTGTGTCAACATGTTTCTCAATGTGTGATGGTCTGCGTCAACACATTTCTCAATGTGTAATGATTTGCATCAACACATTTCTCAATGTGTGATGGTCTGTGTCAACACATTTCTCAATGTGTGATGGTTTGTGTCAACACATTTCTCAATGTGTGATGGTCAGTGTCAACACATTTCTCAATGTGTGATGGTCTGCGTCAACATATTTCTCAATGTGTGATGGTTTGTGTCAACACATTTCTCAATGTGTGATGGTCTGTGTCAACACATTTCTCAATGTGTAATGGTCTGCGTCAACACATTTCTCAATGTTGGTTTATGTCAAAATATTTATCAATGTGTAATGGTTTGTGTCAAAATATTTCTCATGTGTAATGGTTTGTGTCAAAATATTTCTCAGTGTGTAATGGTTTGAACCAACACTTTTCTCAATGTGTAATGGTTTGCGTCAACACATTTCTCAACATGTAACGGTCTGCATCAACACATTCCTCAATGTGTAACGGTTTGCATCAACACATTTCTCAATGTGTAATGGCTTGCATCAACATGTTTCTCAGTGTGTGATGGTCAGCATCAACACATTTCTCCCTGCCTGGCAGCACCATCTCCACACACTGACAGCTGAAGGCTTGCCGTTTGACCTCCACGTGTCAAATGTAAAAACAGCACTGAGCCCAAATCTTTATCCTTGTTTTATTAAGTTCAGTCAGTCTCACCCTACCCCCACCCCCCACCAAACAACCCCACCCCATCAGTCACTTTTCTGGTCTCGTCGTCTCCTCTCTCAGTATCAGTACCTTGAAATGCATGATGTAAGTTTGAACTGAAGATAATGGATGGAAGCATGAATAGCACAAATTATTTTGGTCTGTTACTTAAAGACCCAATGCAATGATGTGGTAGGAAAGTATATAATAGAGCTTTTATATGGAGTAACGAAGAACAGAAAGAATCTGCCAACACATTATAATTATTTCGTTGACTAGAACACTGAAATTACACAGAAATAAAGACTTGACTGATAAAAAAAAGTTCTTTTCTTTATTTTCTTTTTCTTTTTTTAAACAGCATTGAAGTAATCTCACAGCAGAGGAGGAAATGATGTAAAAAAATTAAAAACAAATGGCAACTGATTGAGAATTTCATTCCAGTGAAAGTGATTCACATGATGATGACAACTTTTGCAGCTACACCATTCTAGTGAAAGCAAATCTGTCTTTAAATTGTCCAAGAGGGCCAAACATATATTTTTTTATATATTTAAAAAACACAACAAAAAACTGCAGCTCACTTCTGACAGAGGGATACCAGGAAATTCTGTGAGCTAGGCAAAAAAACAGAAGGAACATGTGAGTATCCGAGATATGTGCCAAATGCATTGCCCTAAACACATTCCGCAATGCTTGCTACAGAAGGTTCCAAGTTTGCAAGCCCCACTTCTACCCTAAAAGCCTGAATGTATGAGGAGCTCCTAACTCAGGCAGTGATCACGCTAGACATTTTTCTTTTCTTTTCAAAACTGGTGTGCCATTTACAAGGGGGTGAAAGTGGTTCACAGATTCTGGTCAGACAATCACTGTACTGTAACCAGTTGGATACAAAGCTGTCCATTACTACCACTAGAGCTCTACCAGAAAACACCCTGCTCCCTTCCTTGCCTAGAACATACACACACTCACTCACTCACACACACACACACACACACACACACACACACACACACACACACACACACACACACACACACACACACACACACACACACACACACGCACACTGAGTCACACACACACACAATGAGTCACACACACACACACACACACACACACACACACACACACACACACACACACAGGCACACCCATACTTACAAGCACAAACACATGAATACATACAAAGCACTACATAGCGGCATTTGCTACTACGGTTCGTTTTGGGTAATAGAGTTGCACTGTTGTCTTATGGGTGTGATAGTGACTATGAACGAATGAACCAACACCAGGAAATATTCCTTTTGCTTTTACTTGGCAAGAATAAAATTCTTCTGTCTTGACTTAGTTCCACATAAACACACATGCACTAATGACAGAGAGGCAGTTTTCCACATAACACAGCTGCTGCATACATGTTACAGCTCTTTGAAAAGAGGAGGGGTGATGCCGTGCCATACCTTAAGAGCAATGAGGTCACTTTCCAGACTGTGGCCAATCAGAATGGTCTTGTCAGAGAAAAGGTTAAGTAATACGGCCTGAACATCAGTCAGCGTTGTTTCAACATCAGTCAGGTCAGCTTCCTTCAAGCCACTGAACCTGTGGGAGAAATATATGCCAAAAAATGATCCCGGAGCAATGTTTGCCAAAAATTATCATGGAGAAACATTTGCCAAAAATGACCATGGAGAAACGTGTGCTAAAATGATCATGGAGAAACATTTGCCAAATATAGTCATGGAGAAACATGGAGAAAAAAAAAGGATCACAAAAAACATATGCCCCCCCCCCAAAAAAAATGATCAAGGAGAAACCTATGCCAAAAATGATCCTTGAGAAACATATGCCAAATATTCTCATGGGGAAAGATGTCTCACAAAAGATTATGGAGAAACAGGATCCAAAATTAATCATGTGAAAACATATGCTACAAATGACCATAAAGAAACATTAGCCCAAAATGACCATACCTAAACATATGCAAAACAATGACCACAGAGAAATGTGTGCCAAAAACCGATCACAAAAAGCATATGCCGAAAATTATCCTGTTGCTAAAGAAAGTGCAAGATGCAAGCCAGCAAAGAAACGCATGAGAGCTGACAAAAAGCATGACAGTGAGACCATTTTTCAGGACCTGCTGACTCCCCTAAAAATCAAGCAAAAAGTAGTCTTGAAAAGAAAGAAAAAAAGGCTGGGGGGGGGGGGAGGGGGGGCAAAGGGAGGTTTATTTACATGGAAATTTGAAGAGGAGTGTTGTTTCCCTGTCTTAAAAAGTTAAAAGGTCCTAAAAGAGGTGCATTCTCTCATCAAGGTGGTCTTTCATCAGGGTGTTGATCAAAGACCACCATCAACATGGTGCCAAGTAAACAGAAACCAATTTCTACAAGTCAAAAGACCAACAACAAAAAAGAAGAAAAAAAGCTCTAGGTGTTGGTCAGATATTTGTGGTTCTTCTTCTCGCTTGCCACTACCCTAAAACATCCACTCTGTAAGCTGAATGCGGCTGTCTTGCCCAGCTCCACCTTGCTGCCGTAGAATCTGAAGTGAAACTGGACTCCTGTCGGCCATGCATTTTGTCCTGCTGTCCTGCTGCCGGCAGAAGTCGGCATCTCCGCAACACTGGTTCCACAGTTTGTTCTTAAAGACCACAGTTGCAGGTTGGTCAAAAGGCAGCCAACTTCATTTTGCGGAAGATTTTGCTTACATTTGCAAGGCTGTTCTACCAAAGGGGAGGAGACCCCCCCCCCAACAAACAACCAGATTGGTTTTTCACAATAACTGAAGCCTGAGATCACAGCAGTCTCACACTGGAGTAATTCAGACAGCAGCATGCACCAAGCTCAGCTTACCTGGTGTTGTAGTCGACGATGGGGTGAAACGGCTGGACCAAAGACTCAAACACGCTTTCGCCCTCTGTGTTGACCACCGTGACCCGAGCCAGCTCCAGGCCACCCAGGGAGTACACCTGGACACATCAGACAATGGAGGGTTCAGCACTGGGTGCAACACGCTCTGTCACTTTGTTTAACAACACTTTGTTTGACCAGTCTGTTTAGCCCTATTCTGCCTTGACTCCCCACTGCTGTGCTTATCTGCTGGCCCAACCATGCCACAATGAAATATCAAAGGAAATTGATAATTTGTCCACATTTTTGATCAGTTTGCCTTAAAACACACACACACACACACACACACACACACACACACACACACACACACACAAAACAACACTGCTGGAAGTCTCCAGAAGCAAGGGAAGCAACTCTAATAGCTTAAAATGCATGGGAAAGAGAAAACAGGAGTATGATATCCTTACAAGTAACTCGCCTACAGCAAACGTTTGGCTGTTACTTGTATACAACTTACAAGTAGCTTGGCTCCAAAGTGTTAATGCTAAGGGAGAGAAAGATAGAGGCAGAAAGAGAGCAGTTTTCAGTAAATGACACTTTTCTGACAGAAAAACAGGGAGAGAGGGAATAAGCAGTTTTTAAAATAACTGTTTATGATCTACTCACTTTCCTGCAATATGCAGTGGAGAAGCTAAGATTATCTTTTCCTGGAGATGATTATGGGTCATTTATATATATATGTGTAAGTTTCACAAAAATGGAGGTGGGGGGGGGGGGGGGGGGTAGAAAAGACACACTACTATACACTCTGTAACTCACCATTTCACAATCCAAGGCATAGATGCCAAAGTTGCCATCTCTAGGCGGTGATCGGGGCATGGTGCGCATAAACCCGCCCAGGCTGTTACGCTTGTTCTGGTCGTGAACGTGGTTCTGCAACACAGCACCAACAGCAATGATTCCACTTTGCGCACGAAGAAGAACTGTACATGCTCATGTGTATGCCTTTTCATGCACACTCACACTCACGCTCTCTCACATGCACCCTCAGCCATCAACATGAACAAATCGGTATTTTACACAGTTCAGCAAACTCAGGTGCCATTGATGGTTTCAGATTGTATAACACTGATGGTTGCAGACTGTGTATCAGTTATTATCACTGATGGTTGCAGATTGTGTACCACTGATGGTTGCAGACTGTGTACCACTGATGGTTGCAGAGTGCATTACTGATGGCTGCAAATTGTGGACCACTGATGGTTGCAAATTGTGTACCACTAATGGTTGCAGATTGTGTATCACTGATGGTTGCAGATTGTGTACCACTAATGGTTGCAGATTGTGTACCACTAATGGTTGCAGATTGTGTACCACTAATGGTTGCAGACTGTGTATCACTGATGGTTGCAGATTGTGTACCACTAATGGTTGCAGACTGTGTATCACTGATGGTTGCAGATTGTGTACCACTGATGGTTGCAGATTGTGTATCACTGATGGTTGCAGACTGTGCACCACTGATGCCGTGATGGTTGCATGACTGCATCAAAACAGGATGATGAATCAGTCTTGTGCTGCAATGTCCACCACTCACTTGTGCTGTGATGTTGATTATTGCGGGATATATCAAAAGTAATACTGAGTCAAAATGTTAAGGCACCATGTTTAAAACAACAACAGTACTTCTTTGTCCCTGGTGGGAAATTCGGGTCACCCTACCAGGGTAAGGCACAGCAGCTGCAAGAGCAGCACTACTCATTCCAATCAGGGTGTGTTATATTTTTGTGCGTCCAAATGACGGTATGGTTGCCAACACCCAACACAGTCAGCCAGAACCAAATCAGATCCAGGCTGGTTTTGCACAATAAGATCTGGGCTGTCTGTGGAAGAGCACAGGATAGTCTGAATGTGGGAAACTAGTAGGAGGCCGGTTGCGTTCTGCTAGAACCAGGTCTGATAATTCTTGCACGCTGGCTTGCTTCTGGACCAGATGCGTTTGGCTAAAACCTGACCAGGCCATCCATATTGGATCTGGGCCAGTTTTGCATAATATGATCTGGGCCTTCTTCGGAAAAAAACTGAACTGGATGCTGGAAGTCAGATCCAGCATATACAATCCAGCCTGATTCTAACTGCATGCTGGCCATAACTGGCTGTAACCAAAACGCTTCTGAATCAGATTCGGCATGTTTACTGGGTCTGTGTTACAGGGTGAAAGGTGAATACTCACTGAGGCCACCTGGCAACCTTTGCTACTGGTGTCTGAACTGCAGCAGTTGTAGATGTGCTGAATGAACCCGGACTCTGAAACACAGGCACCAAGCAGAAATGAATCTGGGATCATACCAAGTCAGTTCTCGTGACAATGTGAAACAAAAGTGAACGCAGCCTGAGACATGGACCCCCCAGGGCCAAGGTGTGCATCAAACACAACTTGTAAATCTTGTAAATCAACTTCCTTTTATTAGTTTTATTGTTGTTTGTTTTCTGTACAGCAGCTACTTTCATGCTCTGCTGCTAACCATTTTCTTCTTTCCCTTCTCTTGTTTTTTCTTTTGATTGTGAGTATAAGTGATCTAATTACACTGCATATTTCACTGCATCGTCATCTATTTTTTTCTTTTGATTGTGAGTATAAGTGATCTAATCACACTGCATATTTCACTGCATCGTCATCTGCTATCTTTAAACTTTGCTAACATCTGTCATGAAACATTTACCATTCTCTTGATACCACATGCTCTAGAGAAGGTATCCAGAGCTGCACACACTTACGAAGCGACAAAAAAGAAGAGCAACTCACTCTTGCGGGGATAGGCCCTCGTCCAATGATAGACGCATTCTTCAGAATTGGCGTAGCTTCCATCAGAGTTGACAATGAAACGCTTCCCACATCGTGAACAGGTTCTCTCATTGTCTGAAACACAAAAATGTGTATACAGAGGGGGTATCTTGATTTTTATCAACATCAGCAAGCAAACAAACAGTCAGTTGCATGACAGTAAAAACTAGCCACCCATGGTCAACACCACCACTCCAAAACAAAAAAATAGATGAAAAAATAAAGATTTTTGTTTTTTTATGCACTAAAACAACAGCCAACACCACTGATGACATACATGTGCACGACAGCTTGCAGAAATAAGCTTTCAGATATAGAGTTTTCAGAGATAGAGATTTCAGAGATGGAGCTTTCAGAGATAGAGATTTCAGAGATGGAGCTTTCAGAGACAGAGCTTTCAGAGACAGAGCTTTCATAGATGGGCTTTCAGATATGATTTTGAAGGATAAGAAGGTATTTCAAGATTTAAGATTACTTCATTATCTCATCAGAGAAAATCAAACATAGCTGAACATTAACCACATCACAGTACACAGTAGCACATATGTATTTTAAAACTCAAAGAACAGATATTAAAAATATGAAAGTTACATAATAAACAAATTCTTAATTTATGTAATTTACGCACACACGCATGTGCACACACACACACACACACACTGCTCTGACGTTTGAACAGATTCATCTGTTGAGAAATGCTATTGATTGTACTTGTGACAGCCTTTGCAAGGAAGAGTGTTCCAGACAGACAGTGCAGCATAGACACACACAAAGGAAAAGACATGTGACACTGTACAGAAAGACAGAACAACCAATCACAAATGTACATGCAAACTTCCCACCATTCAAAATCAAAATCAAAAAGCAGGAGACAGAACAACAGACCTTTCAGCAAGGCATCAGTTTCTTGGTAGCGAGTGCCTTTGATCACAGCTTTACTGGGTGTGTCTGGAGAGAAGCGCGGGTAGCCATTCTCTTCCAGCTGTTCTTCTGTCATCAAGTACTTTGTCAGCTTCTGGTACAGTTCAGCTTCTGTTGGAAGCAAGGCATCATGCTTAATCAACCACTTCATCCTCACTGATTCAAAAGGCTTAGGGCACATGTTTCACTGAAGATTGCATGCAGTTTCTACTCTTTCATTTCAAACAGATTCCACTCTGAGACTTGCACAGAATGACATTTACATGAAATCTCTGTCTTTCAGCATTTCCAACACAAACAACCAACCCACCTTTCAAAAAAAAAAGTTTAACGTTTGTGTGTGTGTGTGAGTGTGTGCATGTGTGTGTGTGTGCATGTGTGTGTGTGTGTATGCACATGCAAGCATGTGTGCGTGACTGAGAGAGGGAGAGACTGAATACATGATGCTTTTGGTTTATTTCAAACCATGTAAGTTTTCGGGTTGTAAAAATTTACTTCTAGTCTTGCTCATGTCTCGAGTACAAGCACTTGCATTCTTGTGAAGAGAGGCACAGACAGATACTCATAATCAATAAAAATGTGCCCTAATACATGCTCAAACTGTGACGTCGCCATAAAGCATCCATCCAGGCTGTCACCCTTTTCCCGTCATTCAAAAAAATACAAACTGAGACTTACGTGTCAACACAACTTCCACCTTCTTCCCAGACCCCGTGGAGCGGTGAAGCGTGAAGCTGGTCTTGGCGGCACGAGAACCCCCCAGGGTGGCTTGGTGGGACTGCGTGATGGACGGCAGTCCAGGCTGCGACTTGGATGACCCCGGCACAGACTCTTTGGCTTCTGAGCGCAGTCGAGTGATTGTGTTGACGGCAACACGCAGGTAGATGTTTTTGTTGCTGGCGCGTTCATACACGCCAGTTTCCTCTTCCAGGCCCTGGTGGCGGTGACAAAAGGAAAGCGTGAGCCAACAGAAACTGACACCTCAAAGCTGGAACCACGTACGTGCCTTTAATCTCACCACGAAGTAAGTTACAAAGCTGAGATTCTGAAGCATCAATATTGTTTGAAAAAAGTAGCTAGCCTTCATTTATTTCCTGTTTTTTGTTGTGACTAATAATAGTGATAATGAAATACTTGTCATACATGAACCTCTAACATAAAAAACAGCCTGGTGCAATGTACAGTATTCTGATGTAACACCTAACACCACACGCAGAAAGCAACAATGATTACATGCAATTCAAACTACAGAAACCCAAACAGCAAGACCTATATTATGCACACATACACAAACACAGTCATACACACACGCACACACACATTGACACACACAGTGTTTGTTGTTGTTTTGGGAAGGTGGTAGGTATGGTGTTGTTTTTGTCCCTATTTTTTGTGCTGCTGCTGTATTTAGCAACCTTGACTGTGATGAACTTTCATCAAAAGTTTTATTTTACAGGAACACTGTCAGTGTCAGACAGGGTGCTATGTGAACAGTTTTTTTTTAGTTGTCATCGTTTCCTCATCCTTTTGATCTAACCGTACTGGTTGACTGGGCATAAAACACCAAGTTACCTACTTACCCCGTCCTTTTTTTAGAGAGATGAAAAGTGTTAAAGTCTTGCCTAAACAACCTTCTGAGACAGACAGACTGACACACAGAGACAGGCGGAATGTGACAGAAACAGAGATGGAGATATAGAAACAGAAACTGAGATGGAGAGAGGGAGATATAGTACAGAATGTAACAGCAACAGAGATGAAGAGATGGAGATATAGTACAGAATGTGACAGAAACAGAGATGGAGAGAGGGAAATATAGTACAGAATGTCACAGAAACAGAGATGGAGAGAGGGAGATACAGTACAGAATGTCACAGAAACAGAGCTGGAGAGAGGGAGATACAGTACAGAATGTGACCAAAACAGAGATGGAGACAGAAAGATACAGTACAGAATGTGATGGAAAGAGAGACAGAGAGAGGGAGATACAGTACAGAATGTGACAGAAAGAGAGACAAAGAGAGGGAAATACAGTCTAGAATGTGACAGAAACAGAGACAGAGAGAGGGAGGTACAGTACAGAATGTCACAGAAACAGAGATGAAGACAGGGAGGTACAGTACCTTCTTGTACGCCTGCTCCTCAGTGGGACAGAACTTGAGACACTCATCAATGATGAGATTGAGGTAGCGTTGACGGATATTGCTTGGTACCTTGCTTCCAAAACTGGCTGGTATCACAGGCCGCTTCAAGTTGGTCTGAAACCACACAGCAATTGACTGACACATTGAGGTAGCACAGCAGTTATTGCTTTGAACCTCAATTCCAGAACTGGCTGGTCTGCTTGAAGTTGGTCTGAAACCACACAGCAATTGACTGACACCTTAAGGTACACAGCAATGCCCCCCCCCCCCCCCCCCTCAACCCCCCCCACACACACACACAAACAGTTTTGGAAAATGTTAATTTCTTACCAGATTCGGGGTGTGGGCAACACGCTTTTCAGTCTTGGAAGCAGTGGTGACATGGGTGCTTTTATTTTCTCCTTTAGCAGAAGATGCTTTGGTCTTGGAAGCCACAGTGGCCGAGGCAGGCTTGGGCAGGTGAGCTACACGTTTCTTCCCTCCACCCAGTCCCTGGCTCAGACCCTGCAGCTTGGAGCTTGATAGAAATCCTGATGTGGAGGACTGAACAGAGACAAAAAACAGAGTATAAAAGTCACATGCCCAACCCCCCCCCCCCCAACCTCCCATACCATAAACCAGACAAACAGAGAAGTAAAGATGCAGGACAAAATGGAAATTTTGAACAAATGTAATGTGCCCAAAGACTATTTATTACTATGATATTTGACAAACAGTTCGGTCAGTAGAAGAACAAAATCAGAAGGGAGGGAGAGGGAAGGGATCTGGTGTGGGGGTTCTATCAGCACCCATCGTCATATAAACTGTCCATCTAATACTAAATAAGCCTTATCTTATTAAGCAATATCAAGCTGAAAATGTCAGTTTCTTGAATGCATGAGAAACTAGTGGCCATGAAAATAATTAATCATTCTCATGGCCCCCAGTTTCCCAAGCATTCAATTTCAAGAAACTTTAATTTTCATGTCCTTATCTGGTGTTAACACAAAATTTACAGTAATCATTTTCATGGCCCCTAGTTTCTCATTCTGAAGTATTCAAGAACATGACATGTTCATATCCTGCTGAAGATACTCTGGTTAAGATAACCAGCTGACGGTAATCATTCTCATGAATCCTAGTTTTTCAGGTAGTGAAGAAATTGTTAATTTGATGTCTTTATTCGGCGAAAACATTCAGCTGACACAATGTCCATGATAATTCTCATAGCCCCTAGTTCCTCAAGCATTCAAAATTTCAAGAAATTATTATTTTTGTGTCCTCACCTCTCGAAAATACTCTTCTGACAACAATCACTGTCATGTCCCCTAGTTTCTCAAGCGTTCAAGAAACTGGCATTTTGATGCCCTCATTCAGTGAAAATAATCACCTTACACACTAACACAGTGACGGTAAGCATCCAGTTTTTTTTGGTCATGTCTTAATCTGGTAAAAATACACAGCTAATGGTAATCACTCTCTCTCATAGCCCCTAGTTTTAGAGGCATTTAGGAAACTACCTTCATGCCCTCACCTGGTGAGAACAGCTGAATCACCTTGGTGAATATCATAAGAACAGCATGGTGGGGAAATCAAATGCACACCCATACAGGCTGCACCTGATGGGACAACTGACAAGTAACCAATAGCTTAACCATTGTTTTCAAACTTACAACTTCCTGCTCCTGCACGGCTTGCTTCTCCGCTTGTTCCAGGGCTTTCCGATGCATCTCTTTGATGCGATTGTGCATGACTTCTGCTGGGTTCAAAACACGACGGGGTTGTTCCTTCTTCTGCAGCTCCGGCTTGCGGATCTGTGGGAGGCAAAAGCAGCAGAAGACAACAGTTAAGGCAGGGTTTCTGTATAATATCGCATAACTTTCATATAATGCTATTCCCTGGTAACGGCCAGTCTCTCACTCATGAATGCATTTCAGCAAGACTAATTTTTATTTTATATAAATGAAAAGACCACCAGTTAGGAAGATTTTCCCTCTCTCTCTTTTACTCTGAAGCTGTTTCAGCAGTGTCAAGATTCTACTATTTCTAGGCTAATATTGTAAAAGAATCAACATGCCTCGACTCCAGCAATGAAGAAAACAGCAACAGAATAATGGATTAATGCATGACCATGCATAAATTATTTAAATAATACAGATCTAGACACTGTCTCACTGTTAATGCTAAGCAAAGCCATAATCAATCATCCTTACTAAGTGTCACGGAACCCCCTAACAAATAACCGCTTTGAAGGGGAAGTGAATCAATTGACAATGAAACAGCACAGGCCCTATACCTATCAATGGCATGAATCATTGAATGACTAAGGCTCAGCAATTCTCCACTTGGTTTTTGGTCCTGACTGTCAGCTGCCCAGTAGCACATTACGTTTAATTTTATCAGCAATGTTGCAAAGCCAGCACATGCGGCAAAAGTATCAAACATGTCTCTGGCCATTATTTTCTTCTCTTCTTCAGCGAAACCTGTGTGGCTGAGCCTCTGGGGTAATGCTGTATGAACTTTGTGTAATCTCAGCAACAAAAAACAAACAACATAATCATCACTTCCGTACAACTTGTACAGCAATGAATCTTCAACCTGGACTAGTTAATACACTCAACCTTGCAGTTGCAGCTCAGATAGTTTGAGTCTTTACCTGTTCTGCTGCTTTATGAGCTGTTCGTTTCTTTCCAGGAATTCTGTCCCGAGCTCCATCATCAGCAGAGCCATCTGCTTTCACTTTCAGGTCTTTCACCAGCTGGTTCACAAACACAAAGAATTTCAACAGCTAATTACCTAATATTTTTATAAATGACAAAAGCAGAATTATTGTTTGAAGCACCTGGAACACCAAAATGTCTACCTAGACATCTGTGTTAGAAACTGAAAGGAATTCTTCAAACACCAATTATGATGTATCACTGTGTGATTTTTGTTATTTCATAATTTATATGACAAAGCATATCATAAATTATATAAAAGTACTGTCAGTTGAGTCTTCTTCTTAATCACAGGCAACCAATGAACACTAAAAATAACATGTATTCTTACTAAACTCTGTAAAACTACTCAAAGTGTCACTTAATGAAGTTATTCAGTTATATTCTTATAAATAGCACGTGTATAAACAAAACACATCGACTTCTATAAGTTCTAAAGCAAACAAACTGATCTGAATGCACAAGAGATTAAGGCAATAGCTTTGCAAGTTTCATATACACCTACTTGAAATGGAACAGCTATAGCCACTTGGAAACTGTCACTGGTTCATGAAGGTTAAAAAGGTGCACAGTTGATGAATGTAGGCATACAATTACAAATGAGCTCAGCTGCAATACCTCTTCAGGCATACATTACACAGCTAGCAGCAGCACTGAAGCAAAGGCAAAATGCAAGACCGTCTCTGAAGAAGAAAGAAGAAGCATATGATAAATACTATTCGCCTTCCTACAAAATATCAAATCTATATTTTAATAATGAAATTCTAAAAATATAAAGTACCTTTTTCTCCTGCTGCCCAATCCCCTTTTTGTGTGGTGACTCTTCCTTGAAGATGCGTAAACATTCATCAAAGACGTCTTCTTCTTCAAAGTCACTGTCGTTAATATAACTACTGTAGTCTACAGATTTGTCTTCCTCACCAGCCCTCGAGGTTGAGGGGTCACAAATACTGCTTTCTCCCACATTGAAGTCACTCGTCTCCATGGCATTTTCACCTGTGTCCTCATCATCGCTGTCATCTCCAAAAAGACTGGAGTTCATCCGGACCAGTATTTCACTCTTGTCTTTCTTTTCCACGCTCAGTTTCCTCCTGGCCGACTCTTTTCCTTTGTGGTGTGAGCTAGAGTCTGCCTTCTGCGTCTTTTCCTTTTCAGAATGCTTGGTGGAAGAAGAGTTTCTCCCATGAAGGGCAGGTTTGCCTGAAGATTTTTCTGTAGCTATTCTTTCACAGTTTTGATTTTTGCTGCTGCTGTGTGAAGACCCATCTTTTTTTGACTGAGATTTGATGGAGAGATCTTTTTTGCTTGATGCAGATGATTTGTTATGAGAGTGATGCCCAGTGTCGGTGAGTTTGCTGTCAGAACTGGAGTGTTTGCCACTCAAGGAGGCTCTCCTGTCCGAGTCTGAATGCTTGGCAACTGATTTAGTACTTTTACTGCCTGAGCTGGAGTGTTTACCTGAGGTGCTGGTAGACTTACTGTCTGAATTTGAATGTTTCACAAGAGAAGAGTTTTTGGTATTAGTACTTGAGCGCTTCTCATCTTTACTGTCAGAACTACATCTGGTATCAGAGGCAGTTTTGTCACCTACACTTGGTTTCCTCTTCACATCACTGCTGGAAGAGGAATGTTTACATGATAATGATGATGATGATGATGATTTGGTCTCTGAAGATGCCTGCTTTTTGGGTAAAGAAAAATGTTTGCTCGAGCTTGATGAGCTCTTGTTTGAAAGACTTTTTTCTGATGAAGTGCTTTTGGATATTGAGCCATTCTTGTTATTGACTTTCTCTTCATCTGTCTTTGAACTGTGTGAACTTTGAGCTTTAGAAGATGAGACCTTGACGCCCTTTGCAGAGCCAGAGGAGGACTTTTTAGAGTCCTGTTTAACTGATGAAGAGGATGAGGTAGTTCCCTTGTGAGATGATGACCTGCTTGATTTGTCAGTTTTACTAGAATTAGAAGAGCTACTTGACTTAGGCTTAGTAACAGACGAGTAAGATTTTGAGGTACTATCCTTTGATGTCCGTCTCTGTTCTTTTTTCACTGGATCAATGTTGGTTTTCTGTGGTCTGACAGTTTCCTGCTTTGCGCCATCAGAACTCAATTTGCTCTTTTCCACAACCAACCCAGGACTTTTAGAGCCTTTGTCCCCCAGTTTGGGCAAGGAATCCTTCAGGTTTTTAATATCGAACTCAGAAAGTGCCAAGTTGGGAACATCAATGAAATCATCGTCTGATGATATATCTTCATCACCAATATTCTCAAAATCCTCAGACACCTCTTCCTCCTCCACACTGCCTTCTTCCATGCTGCTAGGGCCCAGCTCAGAGTCATTTTCCTCTTCGCTGAATTCACCGTCGGGCATGTCCTCATCTTCACTCTCCCTAGCAACGTCCGGGCTGCCGGCTATCAGTGACTCGCAGGAGAGGCGCATCTTTCTGTTGTTGATGGGATCTGGGCCGCGAGGCTTCTTCTTGGTGGGCTTGTAATCCAGAGCATCCCCCTCTTCCTTCGGCTGGTTTTGGGTGGAGTTGGTGAGTCCTCCGCAAGAGTAGTTACACTCCGGGTCATACTCCAGGTCAGTGCCTTTGGCCTTGCCTTTGGCGTGGTCCCCATGCCTCCTCTTGAGCTCCCTCTTGGGGGTTGGCTGGTACACGGGAACATCAAAGTCCTTGACTGGCTGTGGCGCTGGGAGAGACGGGGTCTTGGGGGTGGGAAGGTAGGTGGGTAGGGCAGGCGGCCCAGCGTCTGTCAATGAGTACTGCGAGTTTGAGCCGCCTTGCTCCCAACTTTTCTCCGGCGAAGCGGTGTGATACTGCTCTGGCTCCTCCGCAATGGGCACCTGGTACTTACTGCTGTTGTCTGTGAAGGAAGGGATGGAGAAAGAGCCTGCATCCACTTCCTGGGACAATGTTGGTGATGGTGGTGGCAGTGATTTCTCCAAAGGGCCGGAGGTGAAATAGGCCTCTTCTGAGCCAATCAAGACAGAGTCAGGTTTCTGTGGCTGTGATGCAGATGTAAGAGCGCTGTCCACAGGAGAAGAAGAGCGCACACTTGTACCACTTGTCGACACAGTCAGGTAGTTTGTGTCATCACCAGAGTAGTTCAGCAGTGGCAAATCTTCTGAAATCAGACATATTGGGACAGTAAAGTTCTATAGTAATTTACTGCACATACAACAAAATTAGACTTTATTACAATATTAGAGTGTGTACATCTACCATGGGACTGAAATTCACTGTAAACTAATTACATTATGAACGTAACTGTAACAGTGCCATGTACTCAGTTCGTTAAGCTTCTGTCATAAAACTGGGCTGCCCAAATTCACGGCACAGCAGAAAATTAAACAAGCTGGATACTTTTCACTGTCCCACTTGTGACTTGAATATATTTTTCCAGGAGCTGGAAACTTCAGGTCACTTTTGCCAAGAAAAGCCAGTGGCAAGAGCTTCCCTACACAGGCCACTCAAAGTCCCTTATTCATATCAACTTGTATAAGGTGCAAGTATCTGGTTCAAAACAAAATTAAAAACTGATAATAAAAGTGTCAATGTTCTGCTTGAATCTGTTTTTGCACAATACAAAGGCAGCTCACATACTGCCAGGGGCAAGATTATAAACATATCTTATATCCACCACCCATCCCCTTTAAATACACCTGAACCTCATACGACTCACGTCTCCCAACATGTTTGAGCATTAACTTCACATTAGTTTTTTATTACTATTGTTACTAATTTCATATTACTGTATGACCAGCTACAATCGATTTTTTTTTTTTTTTTTTTTTTTGTTTTGGCAATGTTTTTATGCTTTTTCGGGAAACCCCCAACCCTACTCCATCCCCAGTGGAACCAGAACTTTAACGCCGTTGAAGTTTCGAACGGATGGAATGCTTGCCACTTGGTTCTCAATTAAACAAAGTATTATTCTGAACAAGGGCAGTTTCGTTTTCATTTTACTTAATGTCCCCAGATGCTAAAGGGCATATTAGGGACAAACAGTAGAATAATCTTGTTTTGGAGAATAAAACAGCCGAAGCTATGGACCAGTCTTTTTATTGCGATCCCTTGGATTGCGTAGGGTTGGGCAATATACTACATGTTAGAATCTTTGATGACATCAACCTTTGTGTTTTTCGATGTCATGTTTGGAGTGTCTAAAATGGCAGTACGGTCGTTCACATAGGCCGTTGACAAAGAATGGACACGGAAACGACGCAAAGTAGCCACATGACGGAAACATGGCTGCAAAACTCAGATGTTTCGTTGAAAAACGCAAAAATCGACACTGCTCCCGTGCTCTAACTCGCCAACACAGCCATGTTTGTTGATAATTTAAAGGGATGAGATGTTCCGAGATCATCCTAAAATAACCATTGATTTTAATGTAATTAAGCATAGATCTTCAACTATTAAAATGAAACAGCAAGAAATGTCAATCAATAAAATAAAATACGGTAAAATAATATTTCCTTATCGGTAACTTTTTTCAACAAGGGAAGTTACTCTAGGTAAACCATCCAAAGAGGAGATGACAGCAGAGAGGTGCATGAAAGCATGGGTTCCCCTCCTTTTTAATCGATCTTATACCAGTTAAACAAACATTTTCATGTAAGTAAGCGCATTTTTTATTATATTATATATTAAAGATGCCAGAAATTACAATGTACGCCGTTGATGTTTGCTTCTATGAATTTTTACGCCCCACAAATTTGCATTCCTCTACAAATCATTGACCTGGGAGAAAAACGAAACTAGCGTTCCACGATCACAACTGATAAGACCTATGAAACAGACCGCTTTTCTGTGAAGCTGCATTTGTATATGTGACAGCCAGTAGGGAAATTAAGGAAACGCCTGAAGCGCTTTTGTATTTCGTGAAACGCCTGTATGTGCCTTTGGCATTTCTAGAAATACCAAACATTTCTAGGAAGGGATTGCTCCAATTAGGGGAAGTTCCAAATATTAAGGTCCGGTCTTTCTGTAAAACTAAAATGTCTGAACTCAGCACCTGTTGAATGTTTTCCTCCAAGGAGACAGTTGGAAATTCCTGGACTGTTTTAAAAGTTCTTTGGGGTTACAAATATCATCACAATCATTAAATGAGATCCATATCTACCGATTACAGCCAAAATCCGCAACAAAAGGTGATTTTTTCATATATTTTTTAATTTTATTGTCACTAATGTCAGTTTGAGTCGGCACAGTGTTGCCCTTTGACGTTTGACCTAGTTATCCAGTAGCACTAACAGCATGAACACTTCCTTAGTGCCGATTTTGGCAAGACAATCGTACTCATGACTCAACGTTCTCAGATTACAGTTTTTTTCCATACATTTTCTGTGTTTTTTAATTGCCGTATCTTGTTTAAGAAGGCTGCTTACCTAGCAGCACTTAGTTAGCTTTGTTCGCCATTTGCAATCCATGACGCCAACTCAAAACAATCAAAGACAAAAATATATGAAAAAAATCACCTTTTGTTGCAGATTTTGGCTGTAATCGGTAGATATGGACCTCATTTAATGATTGTGATGATATTTGTGACCTAAAATAACTTTTAAAACAGTCCAGGAATTTCAGACTGTCTCCTTGGATTTTACCCAGTTCCGTTTTATGAATATGATGTGGTGATAAGAATGATTATAGTGGTAATCACTTATTAATTATTTATGTTTTAAGATAGTCCACCCCCCACCCCCATTTCTTTCCCAAAATTTAATGTACAGTACACCTAAACAGCTTTCAGATTAGTGAAACTGACTTTTAATCTACTTCATATATATACCTCACTGTAAAGTCAATATTTTGAGATGAGCTGGGCATCTATGTTGTCATGAAAAAAAAGAAATAAAACTAAAATGATGATGAGTTGATGTTTAATGTCCTCAGATGTCATTTGACATATTAGGGACAAGTTGTGACCCATTCCGAAGCACGGTTCAATAAAAGCCACATACGTAAGCCAGGACGGTAAGGTGTATGCGTGTTTAGCTGTAACCTGCCACCTGCACTTTTGGCAGAATGACCGGGATTTTTTACGTGCTACTGTGGTAACACGGGGGTGGAACGGATACCGAAATAAGAGTCAGCACAGAAAGTCGACCCTAGAGAAGAAAATTCTCCCGCCGTTCCAGCAGGGGTTCGAATCCGCGACCTTTCAATCACGAGTCCGGCGCTCTAACCACTGAGCTATCCCCCCCCCCCCCCCCCCCCATAAAACTAAAAGAAAACATATCATATTAAGTAGTGTGTACCATAAACACTAGCACTGTAGCAGTAGCACTGCAGTGAATCAGACTCACTTGTGATCTGATACTAATCTGATACTGAGTCTGACAGCTTTATTTTGTTGT
The DNA here is from genome assembly GCA_963584105.1 of Alviniconcha strummeri. NCBI lineage: Eukaryota > Metazoa > Mollusca > Gastropoda > Provannidae > Alviniconcha > Alviniconcha strummeri. The sequence goes on along the minus strand of OY757545.1, from coordinate 20,116,452 downwards.
GGTATTAGACTATTCATGACCTTTTCAGCCGACATTAACTGATAATGATTAAGTATGAAGAAATGCAAACAGAAGGTAACTGTTTCCACTCAGTGTCAGTCAATTTGTCTTTTGTACTAATCGTAGGGCTATTTTTCTTCATCTTCGTCTTTTAAATTTTATGTTTTAAATTGCACACTTCTTTGCTAAAATGTATTTGTCACAAGAGTAATAAGGTAAAGTGATAACATGAATTGATGAAGTGACGATCTGTGACTGTTATGTTTTTGTAGGCAAAGTAACCAGTCTTATTGATCTATGCATTAAGTTAAACTTCAAAGAATTTAGTTTAGCCTTTGTTAAGTTCAGGACACTTTTATAAGCTCATTTGAAATGGACTGGCTTGTATTCCTAAACCTTGCAGGCACATTATAGTTTTCTTTCATAACTTTTTTTTCATATCACCCATTTTTGTTTTATTAATAAAAAAATAAAAAATCTGATCTGCATAATTTAGCATGCTTAAGTCTGTGTAAAATAAAAAAAGATTCACTTACAAAAGCCTTGCAATGATTTTCACTCATCAAACTTATACATTTGACTTGTTTGTTGTAATTTCTTTGTTGAGTAAGTTCCTGAAAGTATTAATATTTGTTCAGTACCACAGTTGTGCTGAGCTGACCACATGTTAAGATTCAGCACTGAACACGTGCAGAATAATTTTCTGTTTGCAGCAGTGAAAGCTGAAAGGAGGGGAAGCAGCAGAGTGTAGCTGCTGCACCAGTCATTTCAAGCAAAATGGACCAACACCAACATGGTGCGCATGGAGGTGGGAAGAAGAACAAGAAGAAGAAACGATCAAAGGACCGTATCTTCACGGACAACAGTCATGCTGCTGATGAATCCGAAGGTGATGGCAATAGCAATGCATGCCCAGAAGCTGCCCCACAAAGGGATAAAGGTGTGCTGCCCTTGCCAACCCATGGCAAAGGGAACGGAGGGAGGCAAAAACACCAGCCGAGGCCCAGCCTGTCCTCCAAAGCAGGCCAATTTTTGGTGAATGTTGCTGAAGGGGGTCGAACTGTCACACAGGTTCCAGTTTGTGACTCCAGCAGTGCGCAGCAGAACAAACTTGGTGCTCGGCAGACTAGAACAGACAGGGCTGACGGTAATGCTAATGCTAACAGCAGTAGGTACGGGAGTGCAGGAAAGGCCAGAGCTGAGAGAAAGGGAGATTACAAACTGAGCAGAGAGCAGCATCAGCAGCAAGACTCATCCGGCAGCCAAGGTAATCAGTGATTACTGTCGGACTTGTTGTTTTGAGCATGAAGGGGACTGGTTGGTTGTGGTGGATCTCTTTTAGTTTGAGCTTGTTTTGTTTGAGTTTTTTCCTCTTGTAGTGTACTGTAATAATGATATTGATAATGATAATAATAGATAGTTCTTATAAAGCACCATTCTCTAGCTCAAGTTAAACTTACTGTGCTGTAGTTTCTAGTTGTACTGTATCTTAGACTGTAAAGGGTTCCAGAGTGGAAGTCTTGTGGATTCTGTTTCTAAACACAGCATTCAGTTTCAAAATAGGTGATGGTGCAAATTTATTCAGAATGCTGGGATCAGACTCAGACTTAGAGTCATCCTTGCACATTCCACCAGTTGACACGGTACCAGATGGTGGTCAGATCAAAATCCTACACACACACACACACACACACACACACACACACACACACACACACACACACACACACACACACACACACACACATTATATATATATGTATGCCTGTAACATCTTCTGTTGATATTGTGGTGTGTATTTTTAAAAATAATTGTATGTCTGTACTCTATCAAGATGTGTGTTTGTGTGTGTGTGTGTGTGTGTGTGTGTGTGTGTGTGTGTGTGTGTGTGTGTGTGTGTGTGTGTGTGTGTGTGTATTTATAATTACATGGGTAGGTCATGCTCTTCCTCATTTTCATCATTTTGATGACGTCGTTTTAAATCTACATTTAGTTCCTTAACATTGTTTTACTTCAACCCCTTGTCTATCTTCTTTTTTACTTCCTTCTTCTATATTATTTTCTATCTCTCTTCTTACACCAGACAGACTATGTGTCAAAAACGCTTGTGTTTTTAATTGTTCTTTATGTGTCGTCGTATAGGTGAGTACATTTCACTAGAGCTGTTCTACTCTATCCAGATGTGCGTACTATTCTGTTTCTACTTCTAGTCTCTGCTGTGCTGTGTAAAAGCTTTCTTATGTGTGAACGTCACTGTATCAGTTTTGATTTGTGCCTGTTTATCCTTGCTGAACAGGACAGTTTGTTCATTTGGAAGGAAAGGAACTGCTGAGGGAGCTTGCAGAGCACAGGATATTTGAGCTGAGAAAGGTGAGTGCTTGTATGCATGGATCCACACCTTGAGATACCAGCAGTTCTGTTTCTAGTTCTAGTACAGTAGAGTGCCAGGTGAGAAACCACCCTGAAGAGAGACCACCCTAAGCCTAAGGTTAAGGAGAGACCATCCTGACTAGCGTCCGCTCGGATGAAAGACTGCCCCGGTGAGAGAGACTATCTGATGAGACTGAAGTACCACCCTCTAATGAAAGACTACCCTGATGGGAGACCACCCACCTGATGAGACCATCCTTACTAGAGACTACCCTTTTAATATGAGAGCTCATCCAGATGAAATACCACCCTGAGGAAAGACTGTCCAGATGAGAAACCTTAACGGGAGATCACCCTGATGAGAGACCACCCAGAGTAGAGACCACCCTCTTACAAGAGATCACCCAGATGAAATACCACCCTGAGGAAAGACCGTCCTGATGAGAAACCAGCCCTGAAGAGAAATTAGCCCCTGATGAAAAATCATCTTAATGGGAGATCACCCTGATGAGAGACCACCCAGAGTAGAGACCACCCTCTTACAAGAGATCACCCAGATGAAATACCACCCTGAGGAAAGACCGTCCTGATGAGAAACCAGCCCTGAAGAGAAATTAGCCCCTGATGAAAAATCATCTTAATGGGAGATCACCCTGATGAGAGACCACCCAGAGTAGAGACCACCCTCTTACAAGAGATCACCCAGCTGAAATACCACCCTGAGGAAAGACCGTCCTGATGAGAAAACAGCCCCTGATGGGGAATCAGCTTAATGGGCAGTCACCCTGATGGAAGACCACCATGTTGAGAGACTGCCCTGATGATTTTTTTTATTGATTTTTTTTAATCTGAAACATTTTTATATTTATATGCACACTTGTTGAGCAGCTCATCTCAGAATGAGCCCTAAGTGATTCACAGGGGCAATTGTATGGCACTAAAACAGTAAAAATGTATTCACTGCTTCTGAGTAGAACCACAACTCTAGACATTTATGTGATTCTGAATGAATGACGGTGTAACTTTATGCAGCACATTTTTTTAATATCCACCAATATAGTGTACTTACAGTGCTGTTTGGTTGTTACATAGCTGGTGCCACATGAGGCTGCTGCTGTCTTGACACACGTTCTGTGTACACCATACAACCATGCACTGGGTTACAGTGTCACTTTATTCCAAAGCCACATAAATATGTAGGGTGCATACGTGTTTAGATTTCAAAGCCACATAAATATGTAGGGTGCACACGTGTTTAGCCACCAGTACTGAATCTCCAGGGTCTTTTACATGCTACTGCAGTAACACAGGGCTGGAACAGATACCAAAATAAGTGTCAGCACAGAAAAGTTGACCCTGCAGAACAAGATCCTCCTGCTTAATGCCAGGACCTGAATCCCCAACCCTTCAATCATGAGTCTGGTGCTGTACTGTTGGGCCATCCCTACTGATGAGATACCATTGTAATTTAAGACTTTTTTTTTTTTTACTTTTTTTTCTCTCCCCATACCTTTCCCTCAGTACTGTGTGCAAATGAGTCCTTTACCAAGAACCACCTCTCCTTATGACCACTTTTCTTTGAGGATCAGTGTGGTGTTGAAAGAGGGCTTCCACATTTTTGGTAGTGATACTGATTGTAATAATAATAATAATGCAATAATAGGAAATTTACAGAGTGCTCTGAGATACTCAAAGCACTTTACAACTTAATTAAAGAAAAGCATGCAACGCATAAATTATGCATGTGATACACATATATACTGTTGTCTCAATGAAAAATAACATTATTGCATAATCTGGACTTAGTAATTATTGTTGAGTGACAACAGTTGTTAAACACAGCATAGATTTTTTGTTTCTTCTTTTACGCAGTTTAAACTTCAGTTTTAGAATGGGTTTCACAAGTGCATAGATAACATCCCAGCACTGTAAGTTAGTGTAACAGGCATTGTTTGACCAGGGCCAGGTGTCAGCAATTGCTACCATGAGGTGCAGCATTAATTAGTAAGTGGTTGGAACTGGGATATAATGTACCCTGTATTGTGTACACAGGGCCTGTTATTATAATGTCATTGACTCAGACAGGTGGCTGTTGCCGTTTCTAATGCTGATATAGTTTTTTGCAGCAACCTACTTATGATTTATATGTCAAGTTAATTTGTTTGGCTACCATACAGTACTAGTACTACTTGCGCCCTTTTCTCTGTGAGGTGTTTATTGTCTTTTTTCTTGCTGTGTTTATTGTCTTTCTTCTTGCTGTGTTTATTGTTTTTCTTCTTCCTCCTCCTCTTGTTTTTCTTGTGATGTGTTTGTTTCACAGAGAGAAAAAACAAACAAAAAAACTCCCCCTTCCAAAAAAACACACAAAAAACACACACGCCCAGGAACAGCAGCAACAACAAAAAAGAGTAGCTGTTCTCCTACAGTTAAGTCTAACCTATGTCTTGTACTTGCAGACAGAGTAGTTTGTTGTTCATTAATCTTCCCAGTCAGCATTGACCCCTGCTCAGATTTGTTTAAACTTGATATCACTAATCGCATGTATCTGAACTGAATAGTTCATGTGGATTTTTCAGAAGAACCCGTCATTCCCAAATGCAAAATACTTTTGCCGACTGTGTGAGTACCACCTGGACCGGCCACAGGACTGTGAACGTCATGTGAGCGAGAGTCGACATCGTCGTAAAAAAGAGGTGAGTTGTGCTGAGCTGATGATCAGTAATTTGGATAGTTTGCTCCAGTCACCTGGAGCAGTTACTTGGCTGTATTATGGGAGATAAACAAACATGTGGACACAGAGGAAAAAGATGGAATAAAACAGTGTCAGAGCAACTTGAATTTTAAACCAGTTGAAAGTGTCAGTAGCATGACAGAAACTTTGATCTGATCTGCGGTGAATTACAGGCTTCTGACACGGAAGGCATCCTGGAGCACATTCCAGAACCCACGCCACAGCAGATCAGGGCTCTGGATTCTATCGTTGAATCAGTCGCAAAGGAGGAGGGGTTGACTGCCTCGGAACTGGAGTCCCGACAGGATACCGTGCATCGTCTGCAGGCTTTCATCCGTAGCTATAAAGGTTGGGTACTTCATGTGTGTGTGTGTGTGTGTGTGTGTGAGTGTGTGCATGCATGCATGTTCATGTGTGTGTATGTTATAATAATGTATTTGTATGATGGTGTGTATCAGGTATATAATAATATATGCATGTGAGTGTGTGTGTGTGTGTGTGTGTGTGTGTGTGTGTGTGTGTGTGTGTGTGTGTGTGTGTGTGTGTGTAACTGTAAGAGAGGGACTGAGAAGAGATAGAGTTGTGTTTTTTTAAACTGGGAAATGAGAGCTGAAACATGACAAAGTTATTTAAGCTGCTCATAGGTTAAACTTGAAGACATTTGCAGCATTTGCTACAAACTGATATCTTTTCTTTTTATGTTTTAATAATAATATATAAGGTAAATGAAACCCCTTTAAGTTTAACTAACATCACACTTCAACAAGAGAGACCTGAATTGTGTCTGATCACTGTCACCCAGTGTGCAAGTAATACAATTACAAGGTAAATAAAATCCCTTTTCATTGATATCACACTTCAACAAGAGAGACCTGAATTGTCTACAATCACTGTCACCCAGGATGCAGGTAATACAAGGTAAGCAAAATCCCCTGTGATTAACATCACACTTCAACAAGCAAGAGAGACCTGTATCATTCTACAATCACTGTAACCCAGTGTGCAAGAGGGACCTATATTATCTATGATCAGAATCACCCAGTGTGCAAGTAATACAAGGTAAATAAAATCCCTTTAATTGACATCACACTTCAGCATATAACCCTTTCTTTGTGGATTCTACACAAACACTGTGTCTTGCATTCTGTTTCAGATGACACGCAGTGGTATAAAATGTCAGCGATGCTAAGATTTCAGAGGCTGTAACCCTTTATTTGTGGATGCTACACAAACTACCTACGCCTTGTTCTGTTTCAGATTACACATAGTGATATAAAACGGCAGCGACTGTATGATTTCAGAGGATGTAACACTGCGGCTGTATGGATCGTCACTCACTGGCGTTGGTCTGAAGGGAAGTGATGTCAATGTCGATGTGTCTGGGGACGGCCCAGCCCCCTCCCTCTTGATTAACGTTTTCACCATCATACACGACAAAGGAGGTGTGTCAGTTTGTATAGTTTCTGTCACTGGAGTGTGTGAACGTGCCTGTTTATTTATTTCTGCTAGTTATTGTACTTTTGTGAATTTCCCCAGTTTGGGGAAAGGAACTGAATGTGTGTGATAACTAGAGCTGGTTTGTTGTAAATGTCAGATTCAGTGAAATTATAGAAAATAAAGTTAAAATGGATGAGTTAGTTGGGAGTAAAAATTTTATATGTATACATATTTTAAAATCTATTATAAAATCAGATTGAAAAGAAAAGGCCACATAACCACATGTTTGGGTTTTAGTTTTTTTTATGTTAAGCAAATTATAAGTAGGTTTGTGGATTGTATTGCTGCCTGTTTTAAGCTGTGTATATTTAGCTATGTATAGTCAGAACGCTTGTGTGCGTGGGTGCCTCTGTGTGTGCGCATGTGTATGCACTTAGAATAGTCTCTAGGGACAAGAGTTTGTGCTTTAAAAATACTTTTATTATTATTATACTTTCATAATCCTGCTGTCTGCAGGAGTTCACCTTGATATGACTGTCATGGTTGACTGGGCTTTCTTTCTTTCTTTTCTATCTGAAGCAGCCATGGAGCTCTCTCCTGACAGCTTACATGCTTTATGGTATAACTAAGTTCCAAATTTCACTTTTCAGAGGAAGAAAAAACTTGACCATTTTTCTGATTGTTTAAAGTAAAAGTCCCAGGTTTTTAAGTAGGCAAAATGACCATCGAAATGATTGACAAATGAGTCATTAGTTTCAGATTTAATGAAATAAAAAATAATACAAATTGTTTTCTTGGGTTTTTAATCGATTTTATTTTCTGTAGGCTTCCCCGGAAGAGACATCAGTCTGGGAAGTCAGTGCGGTTGCCATCTTAGATTCTTCAGTAAACTGTGTATGTGTGTGGTTGACAAAAAAGTTAACTATGCCGGCCTACTGTGTTGCTGCGAACTGTAACAATTCGCAGATGACCCCAGCTATAACAATGCACGAGCTCCCATGGAATCAACCTGCAGTGAGGCGAAAGTGGATTAAGTTTATACAATTCAAACAAGCTGACTTTCTTGCTGCACCGCATCACACCCATTTGTGTAGCGAGCACTTCAGTGAGTGCGATTTCACAAACCCCATGGAATACCGCATGGGGTTTTGCTTCGAAGCTGACACAATGTTCCGGTACTCTTTCAAAATCCTGCCTGACAGGCTCAAACTGATATGGCTGTATCCTTGTGGGTCTCTTGGGCAAAGTATCAGTTTCATCTTCAGAGCTCGAGTTGGCCATTTTGCAGCGACTCCCCAGAGTGACGTAGTAGGCATATGGTAACGTGATTTGGGCGTCATGGCAACACTTTCAGTATGACAGAAAATGCCTTTTTTTCGTGCATTTATAACCCTCACATCATGGTTTCACCTACTGCATCGTTCTCAGCAAGTTTTAATGGATATCATGTCAAAAATCACTCCTAACCTTGGACTTGTCCTTTAAAAACAAATTGTAGTCTTTTTTTTTTTTTCAGAGCAGAGATGACAGAAGACACAGTTTAGAAAATTGTGCATGTGGTTGAGCATGCCTTGGTATGTTCATGTGTGGACCTCCCCAGAAAATTTCGTATGTGATTCCTGATGTCTTGACATGTCCAGTTGTGCTAAGTAAACCCCAGAAGATGTAAAAAAAAAAGAGAAAAAAAGAAAAAAGAAAAACAGTTGCTGTATTTTGGCCAGAAGAACAGGAGTAGTGTTGAATGCACACCTACCCCTTTTCAGATTTTTTTTTAATACTTACCCTTACAGCGCCAGAGTACATCAAGGCACAAAGTGATTACAATGCCAAGATTCCGGTTGTGCGAGTGACAGATGCCCAGACAGGACAGCAAATTGTGTTGGCAATCAACAGCCAGCTCGCTGTGCTCACCGGTTCTCTACTGCAGCTGTACTCACTGGCTGACCCCCGGGTCACAAAGCTTGCCGTCACTCTCAGGTGTTGGGCTAAGGTCAGTTGTTGTTTTGTCACGAAATGTGGTGGTGTGTGGTGTGTGTGTGTGTGTGTGTGTGTGTGTGTGTGTGTGTGTGTGTGTGTGTGTGTGTGTGCTTTCTAGCATACTACAGAAGGACATACCTCTGCTTCATCTCCTAAGGTCCACCATCTTT
>OY757545.1:20095267-20102767 GCA_963584105.1 Alviniconcha strummeri | reverse complement strand
ACTGTCAGTTTGCTCTGTACCAATAAAGGTTGGCTGGCTCACGATGTAGTTAACGCTTCTACCACACATACCAACCTTGTTCGTGACATCACAGGCGCATGCTGCCTAACACAAAATGGCAGCATTCACTGGCATGATTTGATAAATTTCAAACATTGATGTTCAGCAAACCTAAAATAACTGCTGTGAGTGTTGTTTTTATTCCATTTGGATCAAAAGGACCTGTGGTGCTTCTTTGATTGGAGTTGGAGTCCCATTTGAGGTAGAAGAGTGACTGAAAGAAGCAACTGGATAGAAATATTTGAATGAAAAGATTGAAGAATGATTGTAATAGTAATGACATGCTTGCTTGGAGCACTTGTTCCAGCCTCCAGCTGAGTTCTGGGACAAGGTGTACGTGAATCAGTTCCCAAAAAGTCACGCTCTTGGCAATACCTTGGCAGCTAGTTCTTCATCCATATAGTGTCCAGCTTCAGTACTCTGAAGATTCTGATGCTTTTGGTGCATGCTGGGTTATTCTGGTGTTTCCATAGTCCACCAAACTCTGACATGGACTACAGGATCTTAACATGCATATGTGATCTTTTATCATGTGTACATATATATATATATATACACTCAGGGGCCCTCAGTTTTAGTCACATCCAAAGGACTTTGGTAGAATCTGCACAGAATTTGACTCCGGAGATAGCATCTGTCTTTTTGTGTGCTCATGCCTTACTTCTTGTACTCTTAGACCATGTTGTTAGAGAAAAGAATATGTGTCTGGAATGCACACACGAACACACTGCAGGTGACTGGTACACACAGCATCTGTTTTCCTTTCAGGACATGTTTGTTCCATTTGTATTCTTTTTGTTGGCCCTTTTTTGGTTCTTGCCCCTTCTTCCCCCTGCCTCTCCTGCCAATCCCCCACCCTGCACTCCTGCTCCCCATACACATCATCCCCCCTCCCCCTCCAACCCCACCCCCAATCATCCCCTGAAGTTACGATTGTGAGTTAGGTTTTTGTCATGCAGCATTACTTTTCATTCATTCATTCCATTTATCTTCTTTCTGACAGACTTTTTGTTTTGATTCTCCCCCCCCCCCCCCCCCCCCCAATCTGTTTTGACTGAATTGTAACTTCAAAGTTTCTTTCCCTATCACACATTTTCATTCCTTTTGGCTTCTTCCTGTTCAGACCCCTTTGCAGCGAAGAAGAACATCGCCAGCTCCATGGCCAACTCCCTCATCTTCGAGTACTTCCAGTCGTGCCTGCGGAAGGCCTATGAGTACTTTGGGATGCCGCGCGACAAGGACGGCAATGTGAGCATCTCCATGGAGGCCCTGAGGGAGTTGGCCAACCAGAAGACGGCTATTCTTCTGAAGGAGAACCAGGAGTGCTCCACCAGCTCCTCCAGCACCAGCCAGTCAGACAAGGAGAGCCTCCAGAAGGAAGGGGTGGCTGGCAGAGAGAAGGAGGAGGAGAGCAGCAAGGAGAAGGAAGGCAACGCGAGCGATCACAGTGGCAGCAACGGTGAGCCTGTCGTTATTCAACCCAACAGGTCCTTTGCTCAGAGGCTGAAAGCAGGCACGGCCGGTGAGGAGAGCTCGGGTGGTGGTGGCAAGGCCCCAAAGTCGTCAGCGTCAGCAGGGGACCTTACCAATGACGGTGCTGCGCTGGGTTCGGCGTTGGATTGCGAAGTCACTGCTGAGTCCCTGACGGTCTCCTCCACTTCTGACGTCACGACAGACTCTGTCCCAGCATGCTGTGCATCAGAGTTGGACTTCACCACGGACTCGGTATCAGGGTTCTCCGCATCAGATTCCTACGTGACTGCTTCTGAGATGGACTTGACCTCTGACTCATCTTTGGTGTCCACAGACTGTGAATCTCCATCGAAAACACCTGCAAAAATGACGGAAGGCAGCAGTAGTTTGCACATCCCACAGACAGCTGAAACATCCCACAATGGGATAGATGCAGTTCACAATGCGAGAGAAGCTCCAGATGGGATTGAGAATCTGCCTCTGGAGTTTGAAGGCCTCAAGCTGCCGGAGCAAAGGGACAGCCAACAAAACAAGGGAACCAAACAGGAAGAGGCTTCTCAGCTCCACGATGATGAAGAGGGTGACATCTTTTGGTACAAGTTCACAGAAGATGTCTTCACCAGTGGAAAGGTAGCTTGAAGTTGAAAAAAAAGAAGAGAAAAAAAGAAGTTAATCATAATGAAACAAAACTTTATATTATAAAAACATTTGCTGTGGGGTTTAGTGTGACAGAGGTTAGAGTTAATCTGACAGAGGTTAGAGGTTTAATGTGACAGAGGTTGGAGGTTTAATGTGACAGAGGTTAGAGTTAATCTAACACTGTAACAGAGATTAGACGTTTAATGTGACAGAGATTGGAGGTTTAATGTGACAGAGGTTGGAGGTTTAAGGTTTAATGTGACAGAGGTTAGAGGTTTAATGTGACAGGTTAGAGTTAATGTGACAGAGGTTGGAGGTTTAATGTGACAGAGGTTGGAGGTTTAATGTGACAGAGGTTAGAGTTAATCTGACAGAGGTTAGGGGTTTAATGTGACAGAGGTTGGAGCTTTAATGTGACAGAGGTTAGAGGTTTAATGTGACAGAGGTTGGAGGTTTAATGTAACAGAGGTTATAGATTATGGGAAAGGAAACAAATAACAGTTTTTGTTTCACCCCAGCCTGTCCTGGAGCTGGTAACAGTTTTCAACTTTTGGCTTTATTTGGTTCTGTTTTTCAGGAAGATATAGACCAAACCACCAGTGAATGATCTAACACAAACAACAGGTTTAAGTAACAGAACAAAAGCTACACAGACTGCAGAATATTGTCATGGAGCAGGTAATGGTTTGATGCTGCATGCGTGCAATATTCCAACACTGAAGGTGACATGAAAGTTGAAAAGAAACAAAAACAAATTTCCAGTTGGGCAAAGCAAACATAAGTGCAGTGTGAAGCATAACACTGTAGTATTGTGCTGAACTGTCCATGACTGTCATAGGTGGGAGCTGCCACATGTATCATTTTTGTCATGACAAACCTGTGTTTGTCACAGAAAAACACATCTTTTGTTGCAACATAACTTTTGTCGTGACAAACATTTGTCATGACAAGTTTTGTCACTTTATCGTGACGAAACTTTTGTCATGACAAAAATGATACTTGTGGCCGCTGCCGCCAGTGATACGCTACAGTACTACAGCCTTAGTTCTGTGTTGCTTTAGTGTTGTTAACGTTCAGTATTGACCCACAGGGACCAGCAGTCATCTGCGGCTACTGCGAGCAGGAAGGTCACATCAAGGCCAACTGTCCAGACGACAAACTGCCGGCTGTTAAACCATTACCGCCCATGACACCCGACCACCTCAACATCATCGACAGAGTCATTTCACAGATTATCTGTGAGTAGGCAGCCTTGGATTATCTCTAGGACTGGCTGTTAAATATCATCGGTAGGAGCTGCCGCAAGTATCATTTTTGTCGTTACAAGTTTTGTTGCAACAAGCTTACGTTTGTCGTGACAAACACATGTTTGTAATGACAAAACACATCTTTTGTCATGACAAACACATGTTTGTAATGACAAAACACATCTTTTGTCGTGACAAACACATGTTTGTAATGACAAAACACATCTTTTGTTGTGACAAAAGTGTGCTTGTCGCAACAAAACTTTTGTCACAACAAACACGTGTTTACTTTGTTGCGACAACAATATTTTGTCATGACAAACATAATTTTGTGTTGACAAACGTTTTGTCCTGGCAAGCTTACTTTTGTTGTGACAAAAGATGTGTTTTGTCACCACAAACGTGTTGGTCACGACAAAACTTTTGTCGCAACAAAAATGATACTTGTGGCAGCATCCGCCAATGATAGTTAGATAGGTCCAAATGGACCTAATGATACTATTCTTGAGTATTAAAGTTTTTGAGTTCAAGTTGTAGAATTCTATGTTATGACATTTTTGTATGGATCCCAACCTGCCTCTCCAAAACCCTGTACCATCCTGATCTGGCATATGTTTGTGTGTGATTTCACTCACAGGTGTGTACAGTTGCACACAGGTGCTTGTCATGCAGGTTGGATACATGCACATACTCACACATGCATGCATGCACGCACACACAAAGGCATTCAACCACATGTTTATACACAAATATTTTTTTCCTCTCTCTCTCTCTCTCTCTCTCTCTCTCTCTCTCTCTCTCTCTCTCTCTCTCTCTCTCTCTCTCTCTCTCTCTCACACACACACACACACACACACACACATACACACAAGTATGCATGGACATACACACACACACACACACACACACACACACACACACACACACACACACATATATATATATACACATCCTTTTTCACCATCACCAAGTAACTTGGTAAGACAAAACATGTCTCATTATTAAAGATATTGTGATGGTTGTTATTATTGTTAGGGTTACCTTCTGCATGCTGTGGTCAGACTAACTGAGAACTACATAAAGTTGGTCCGTGATTTGTGTCTCCAAACAGATGACTTCAGGCCGTCAGACATTCAGTTACGTATGAGGGAACGCGTGGTCAGGGATTTGGAGAATTTTGTGCAACAGATCTATCCAGGTTTGAGGCCCGAGCTGCTTGCTTTGTTTTATTCAGTGTTTTTGTATGTATCCATTAGCCATTTCCTACACTTAGAACATCATACAGGGTCCATGACAAAAAATTTTTTTGTGTGTGTGTGTGTGGCAATACATCTGTGACAAAGTATTTTGTGTGCGTTAATACATCACTTGACATCTTTCACAAAGGGTTTTCTGGGTGTCAATACATCACATGACATTGTTGACAGTGTTTTTTGAGTGTCAGTACATCAGGTGACATCTGTGACAAAGTTTTTTTTCTTTTTCTGTGTGTTAGGACAACATCATGACATCTGTGTGTTTTAATTAGTTATTTGTATGTGGTTGGTGCTGGTCAGCATATATATATAGAGAGAGAGAGATGTCTAGTCTTATCAAGAGTTATGTACTTGTAAGGTAATAAGATTTTTTTACATTGAAATATATTTGTTATATTGTGTCACATTCTTTGTGTGGTAGTCACTTTTTTCTGGAACAATATCACAGTTTTCACTGACCCAGGAAAGGAATAGAAACGCCGCAGTGCTGGCAGCATGAAGCCATTCAAGAGAGATGGGCTATGCTGCCATTGCAGCAACAGGTTGCTTGCACCTTTGTTTGACTCTGTCCGCAGACGCATGCTTCTCTTTGTTTGGATCATCCTGCAATGGCTTTGGCTTCCACTCGAGCGACCTTGACATTTGTATGACCTTGAGAGGAAAAACGGTGGAGGTGAGGTTACTAAGCAACCATGTACATATATGTGTGTGTGTGTGTGTGTGTGTGTGTGAGTGTGTCCTAGCGCACACATGTGTATTTGTGCATACATGTGTGTGTGTGACTGCATGCGTTTTAGTTTTTTTCTGCTTCTACTTGATAAATTGTTCGAGTGTTTTCTTCCTTGGTAATCAAGTTAGCTCTATTATGTGTCCATTATTTTACCTATTTATAGCACTTTTATGTTCGAAATTCTCTAGAAAAACAGTATTTTTTCAGGATATAGACGTAGTGGAGACGATTGAAACTGTTGCCAAGAAACTGATGCAGAAAAGGCAGCTGTACAACGTGATCTCAATCCCCACTGCCAAAGTGCCAATTGTCAAGTTCACAGATCGTGAAACACGCCTTGAGGGAGACATCAGTCTCTACAACACCTTGGTGAGTGGAGGCACTTTTCCTGTGGAAACTGGAGCAATAATAATGATAATAAGATCATTCTTATAAAGCGCTATTGATTCTGTAACATGAGTTAAACTCACTGCATTGTACAAACAACTTGACAAAAAACACATTGAACATGCATTTCAACAAACAGAACCTTTAGTAGTCTATCATAAACATATCACCTAGCATGCAATAGCTGTTTGTACGTATACATACACACCCATACCCACACACACATGTGTGCACACTAAATATTCACAGACTGTGACATGCATTTGTAAGGATATCCTGTCTGTTAAACACATGCTACTACTTGAATGTCCTATTACCACAATTATTTAAGAAAAATTGGATATGACTTCAATGCTTCCAACAACATAAGAGATATTTTGTATAATACTGATGATATAAATTCTGCTGTTAAATTGATTGTTCATAGTCCTGTGGGTAAGTTAGTATAATATATACTAATATATAACTCTTTTTGTGTGTGTGTGGTTTCTTTGTTTTGTTTTCATCTAATCTCACCTCACTGTGAACAGATGTAAAATAAAACATTAACTGATTGACACAGGAGCACCAATCAGTCCCTCATCACCCGCACAGATACATATTACAATTAGTGAATTGTAATTGTAATAGTCTCAAAAGCTCTCTTCCTCTGAGTCTGTCTTGTGTGGCCATTGTTTTGTTTTTTGTTTTATTACCCAGCAACAAGCAGCCATATGCCATTTTTGGAGGATTTGTCTCCATTCCTGGAGGATGGATCCTGTTATGTGTTTGGTGTTTTTAGGTGAAACAGCATAGCACTTAATGATCAAGGAGTGATGATAATAAATGAGTGAATACCCTATGATGCTGAGGGGACAGTGATGATGCTGTAAGTTCATTTGATGATGCACGAGTGAAGATGCCAGAGACAATGATGCTGATGTTCAGGGATCAACCATCATGAATGAGAGGGTGCTTGATGATGAAGTTTGGGTGGTTACTGCTGCAGAAGATGGTGATGATGTGTCAGCTGACTGGATAAGCTCTGTACCTTTGTTTTCACATGATGTGTCAGCTGACTGGATAAGCTCTGTACCTTTGTTTTCACATGATGTGTCAGCTGACTGGATAGGCTCTGTACCTTTGTTTTCACATGATGTGTCAGCTGACTGGATAAGCTCTGTACCTTTGTTTTCACATGATGTTGTGTCAGCTGACTGGATAAGCTCTGTACCTTTGTTTTCACATGATGTGTCAGCTGACTGGATAAGCTCTGTACCTTTGGTTTCATGTTTCAGGCTCAGCGCAACACCAAGCTTCTGTGGTGCTACAGTGAAGTAGATCCCCGAGTCAAGATACTGGGATATGCTGTCAAAGTGTTTGCCAAGGTAACTTATTAAAAAGCTCAGCCTGGTGGTAAGTGCACGAAAAAACAGCGGCGGGAAAAACAGGGGCGGGCTTATTGAGAAGAAGCATATAGCAGAAGGTGAATTATTTCATGCTCTACACCTTGTGCATCTTTTCAGACCTCATCTGTCTGGTTGGGTCCGAATCCCATTTTCAGGTCCAGTAGTTCTTTGTTCCATATGCATGAACATGTGGGTACCACACCTGAATGGTAAAGGGCAGTGAACATAACAGAATCTCAGTTCAGCAGGTGCACAACAACAGACAGGTCAGATCCACTTGGAATGTGCACTGGTAGAAACACACTGTAAGAATATTGAAT
>OY757545.1:20065267-20090267 GCA_963584105.1 Alviniconcha strummeri | reverse complement strand
GGTTGTGAGTTTCAGAACGGAAGTGGGTTGTGTGTTTTAGGATGGAAGTGGGTTATGAGTTTCAGAATGGAAGTGGGTTGTGTGTTTTAGGATGGAAGTGGGTTGTGAGTTTCAGAACGGAAGTGGGTTGTGTGTTTTAGGATGGAAGTGAGTTGTGAGTTTCAGAATGGAAGTGGGTTGTGAGTTTCAGAATGGAAGTGGGTTGTGTGTTTTAGAATGGAAGTGGTTGTGGTTCTTTTTTAACAGTTTTCTTTAACAAGAGGCAAGCGCTGCGTTTCTTCTTTGTGGGCATTGTCTCACAGCATGGCACCTGTACCAGTGCGTACAAACAAATGCTCGTTAACTTTCAGCCATCGACGTAAAGGGGCCGGAGGCCTACGGAAATAAACTGTTGTCTTCTCTCTCTCTCTCTCTCTCTCTCTCTCTCTCTCTCTCTCTCTCTCTCTCTCTCTCTCTCTCTCCACAGTCTTTCGTGTTCTTTTCTTCTCTTTCTTTCTATTGTTGAATCGTTTACATTGTTGAAACAGCTGTGGTTTTTTTTAATATGTATATAATGAGTATGCTTCAAATGCTTTCAGATTATGTAACTACTTCTTCATCTTTTGAATACTAGTTTAAATTTTTTCTTCAGTCTACAGAGCATGTGATGCGTGTACTCTTTTTTTTGTTCCCAGTGAATAACTACATCTACAAGACGTTTGTGAAGGGACGCTCACACTTTGGAACTCCAGTAGTCAACAGAGATGTGACTTTTCGATACGCATGTCCTTCAGTAAGTTATTTAGTCAGACTTGTTTAAAATTGGGTTCATATGCCTTCAAAGAGGTATTTGGCTTCAGTAAGTTAAAATTGTTTAAGACTGAGTTCATTTGCCTTCGGAGAAGTACTGGGCTTTAGTAAATTAGTCAGACATGTTCAAAATTTAGTTAGTTGCCTTCAAAGAGGTACTGGGCTTTAGTAAATTAGTCAAACATGTTTAGAACTGGGTTAGTTGCCGTCAGAGAGGTACTAGACTTTAGTAAATTGTCAGACATGTTTAAAATTGAGTTAGTTGCCGTCAGAGAGGTACTGGGCTTTAGTAAATTAGTCAGACATGTTTGGAACTGGGTTAGTTGCTGTCAGAGAGGTACTGGGCTTTAGTAAATTAGTCAGACATGTTTAGAACTGGTTCAGTTGCTGTCAGAGAGGTACTGGGCTTTAGGAAATTAGTCAGACATGTTTAGAACTGGTTTAGTTGCTGTCAGAGAGGTACTGGCCTTTAGTAAATTAGACATGTTTAAACCTGAGTTAGTTGCCATCAGAGAGGTACTGGGCTTTAGGAAATTAGTCAGACATGTTTAAAACTGAGTTCAGTTACCTTCAGAGAGGTACAGGGCCTCAGTAAGTTAATCAGTCTTGTTTAACAGTGAGTTCAGTTGCCTTCAGAGAGGCACTCGGCTGAGTAAGCCAGAATTGTTGAAAACTGAATTCAGTTGCCTTTAGAGAGGTACTTCCAACTTGTGTCTTTGCGTTGGTTGTCCTTTAAAACAAAACAAAAAAACAGTGCAATAAATTTACTGACAAACTGCTATGAGTATTTCCTTCCTGTCATTCAGGGCCCATGCTACTCCTTCCCTTGGTGTCTTCTTTAATGGAAAGCCTCAGCTGGAACACAGCTTAGGCAGGGACATAATGATGAGTTGATGCTTAATGTCCTCAGATGTCATTTGACATATTAGGGACAAGTTGTGACCAATGCCGAAGCACGGTTCAATAAAATCCACATACGTAAGGTGTATGCGTGTTTAGCTGTAACCTGCCACCTGCACTTTTTGGCAGAATGACCAGGATTTTTTACGTGCTACTGCGGTAACACGGGGGTGGAACGGATACCGAAATAAGAGTCAGCACAGAAAGTCGACCCTGGAGAAGAAAATTCTCCCGCCGTTCCGTTGGGGGCGGGGATAGCTCAGTGGTTAGAGCACCGGACTCGTGATTGAAAGGTCGCGGGTTCGAATCCCTGCAGGGACATAATAATAATAATAACTCTTACATAGCACTATACCCCATAATAATTGACAAGCTCACAGCACTGACATAAGCACTTAATCACATTGCAGGATTACTTCTTTGACGTGGAGCTGCTGACCGACGGCAAGCCTCCCAATGACCGTGGCTGTCGCATGTGTGGCAAGATTGGCCACCTTGTCAAGGACTGCCCCAACCGGCCTGGCAACAAACGGCGGCAACAGTGAGTGTTTCTGATGGAGCGATAATGCCTCTTACATAAGCTTGAAATGATCGATGGTTGCTTGCTCACTGGATGCACTGCTGTGACGATTTAGCCCTTACGTCTTCCCACAGTGGCCAGCAGACAGATTCGTAATGATGGGAGCACTTCCTGTGTGACTTTGGTTGAATACCTGCTCACCCATTGTAGTGGCAGAGACACTCCTGGCAGAGTACTGCCTTTGTAACAGACCATGCTTTAGACAGAGAAACTCCTGGCAGATTACCATCTCTGTAACAGACCATGTTTACCACCTTTGTAGCAGACTACCTCGCAGAGAGAGAAACTCCTGGCAGATTACCACCTTTGTAGCAGACTACGCTTTAGACAGAGAAACTCCTGGCAGATTACCACCTTTGTAACTACGTTGCAGAGAGAAACTCCCAACAGATTACCACGTTTGTAGCAGACTACGTTGCAGAGAAACTCCTGGTAGTTTACCACCTTCGTAGCAGACTACATTGCAGAGAGAAACTCCTGGTAGATTACCACCTTTGTAGCAGACTACGCTTTAGACAGAGAAACTCCTGGTAGATTACCACCTTTGTAGCAGACTACGCTTTAGACAGAGAAACTCCTGGTAGATTACCACCTTTGTAGCAGACTACGTTGCAGAGCGAGCAACTCCTGGCAGATTACCACCTTTGTAGCAGACTACGCTTTAGACAGAGAAGCTCCTGGTAGATTACCACCTTTGTAGCAGACTACGTTGCAGAGAGAGAAACTCCTGGTAGATTACCACCTTTGTAGCAGACTACACTTTAGACAGAGAAACTCCTGGCAGATTACGATCTCTGCAACAGACCATGTTTACCACCTTTGTAGCAGGCTACATTGCAGAGAGAAACTCCTGGCAGATTACTGTCTCTGTAACAGACCCTGTTCTAAAAAGCCTTTCTGTCCATTGATGTTCTTTGTGTGATGAATTTTTAGCACATTTTCTTACTTTTTAAACACTTTTTTACTCATGTTTTGTTCTCTCTTTTGCAGAGCCCAGAAAGAGAAAGAGACAAAGCAGAAGAACAGCCCACAAGAAAACAGTTATGAGAAGAGAGGTGACAAAGGTCAAGACAAGGAGGCTGAAGGCCAAGGCAGTGCAAAAGTCAAAAGTCAGGAGGAGGTGAAAGGTCAAGGCCACAGTGCACCAGCCAAGAGTTGTCAGGAGCCAAAAGACCGAGGCAAGGCTAAGGTCAAAAGTCAAGAAAAGCTGAAAGATCAAAGCAGTGTTAAATCCAAAGATGGAAGAGAGGTTCGAGGTCAAGGCAATGGAGAGGCCACATGTCAAGGTCACAGCAAGCAGGATTCTGGTTCCAAAGTCGATGGTAATGGTCATCACTCAGTGAGGAATGCAGATGCTGTTCAGCCTTCAACTGAAGGTAAAGAAAATAAATAAGCAGAAAGATTGATAGATAATTGGTTTTTAATGCCCCGTCAACCCTGACAGTTATATCAGGTCACATATAAGCGCAGCAACTATAAGTACAGTAATTTCTGTCACAACAGCCCCTGAATTTTACCTTTACACTTCCCACAGCAAGGTTCTGCAGATACAGAAATGAAGGCCAACTATGTTCTCCCTTTAAAGCCAGGAGTATGTCAGTGTAAAGCCATGTGTGCTTTGCCTGCTGCCCGGAATTTCTTCCTTGTCCTCATTTCTACCTTCCAGGATCATTCACATTCATTTTGTTCAAAACCATCTCCTGTCATTTTAAAGGCATTAGTTTTTTGGCTAATGCACTTTCTCATGTTGGCCTGCAGAATAAAATAGGTCATCCTTCTTTTTGTCACAGCCCATTGATGGAGGTTCCTGTGTTGAGTGCCTGAGGAATATAAATAAACTTAAAAACATGAGAGATTATGTATTGTAGACATGTTTATGATTTCATAAATTTTCTTGCCTCCGTCAGTCTACCTGATATAACTGTAATGGTTGACTGGGCATAAAGCATCAAATTACCTACTTGCCTCCGTCAAGTCTACACAGTGCATATTGTTTAGGCGTTCATGCCTGCGAGAGGTGATGCTTCTGTTGCTGTAGTTCTGTAAAATGTAAATACTGGGACATGCTTCTTGTTGTCTGCCTTTTTAGATTGTGTTTTGCTGTCTGCTCTGCTGTGTCTGGAGATGTGGTGCAGCTTTCCACCTGTGATTTGGTGACGTGTGTTGAAGTGGTGTTAAGTAATTTTGAATGTGTGGTTCATCATAAGGTGACCCTATACAGTTGACAGGATGCTAAAATCCCCAAACTCACTCTCCTTTACACTTCGTTGCCTTGAGGGAGGTTGAGGGGATGCTAAAATCCCCAAACTCACTCTCCTTTACACTTCGTTGCCTTGAGGGAGGTTGAGGGGATGCTAAAATCCCAAACTTGCTCTCCTTTACACATGTTGCCGTGAGGGAGGTTGAGGGATGCTGAAATCCACAAACTCCTTTACATTTTGTTGCCTTGAGGAAGATTGAGAGGATGCTAAAATTCCAATATTCCTTTCCACCTTGTTGCCTTGAGGGAGGATGAGGGGATGCTGAAATCCCAAAACTCCTTTGCACTTTATTGCCTTGAGGGAGGTTGAGGGGATGTAATCCCCAAACTCCTTTGCACTTTATTGCCTTGAGGGAGGTTGAGGGGATGTAATCCCAAAACTCCTTTGCACTTTATTGCCTTGAGGGAGGTTGAGGGGATGTAATCCCAAAACTCCTTTGCACTTTATTGCCTTGAGGGAGGTTGAGGGGATGTAATCCCCAAACTCCTTTGCACTTTATTGCCTTGAGGGAGGTTGAGGGGATGTAATCCCAAAACTCCTTTGCACTTTATTGCCTTGAGGGAGGTTGAGGGGATGTAATCCCAAAACTCCTTTGCACTTTATTGCCTTGAGGGAGGTTGAGGGGATGTAATCCCCAAACTCCTTTGCACTTTATTGCCTTGAGGGAGGTTGAGGGGATGTAATCCCAAAACTCCTTTACACTTTGTTGCCTCAAAAGAGGATGGCTGATTGGTGGCTGACCTATTACTGACTGGATGGCTTCTCTTGCATTTAGATCTGTTTTTGTTCCTGTCGCAGCCAAGACAACATACGCTGTCACCATGGGAGGGCTGACCAGCACCACAAACACCACCACCACCACTGCTGCAGTTTCACCAGCAACCTCCACCAGCAGCGGCAGCAGCAGCCCAAGGGGCCCACCTGGGTCTGGTTCCATGGGAGACAGGTCACAGTTCCAGCCGGAGATGCCTTCACAGGTACACCAATGCCTCTGCCTTGTTGATAATGGGTATTTTAATGCCTCTGCATTGACACTGGTAACAGGCGTGCCCATTGCATCTGTTGGTGACGACAGGTACGTCAGTGCCTCCATGTTGCTCCAGCAGGTATGTCACTGTCGTCTGTTCCAGCCAGAGATGACTTCACAGGTACACCAGTGCCTCTGCCTTGTTGGTAACAGGTATTTTAATGCCTCTGCATTGACACTGGTAACAGATGTGCCTATTGCCTCTGTTGGTGATGACAGGTACATCAGTGCCTCCATGTTGCCAATAACTGTCCACCATTGTGTTGATTGATACCAACAGACATGTGAGTGTCTTTTGTGTCAAAGACAGGTGTATCAGTGCCTCTGTGTTAATAACAACAGGTATTTCAGTGCCTGTGTATTGCTTAGACCAGGTGTGCCAGCACTGCTTATGTTGCTGGTAACGGGAATGCCTGTTGCTGATAACGGGTATGTCTGTGCATTGGTGTTACTGGTAACAGGTATGTCCATACCTCCTTTGATGATAACAGGTGTGTTGGCAGCACTGTTGATGATAGCAGGTATGTTGTCAATGCTTCTGTGTTACTGACAACAAATATGCAGGTATCTTTGCGTTGATCGCACACTGAACAAATATGTCGGCGCCTCTGTGGTGGTAATGATGAGTAGGTGTGTGCATATGTCATACTAACAGTGTTGATGATAATACAGTAGACCTGCCAAATTCACCATTGTCCGCCATTTTGAACATTGTCTTGCTGCTGCATCAATGGTGTTGATACGGGATATGGTAGACCTGCTGAGTGCAGTGGATTCACCCAAACAGCTGCTGAAAAGCCTGCACACAAGTGCATCAATAGTGTTGATATGGTGGACCTGCTGAGTGCAGTGGATTCACCCAAACAGCTGCTGAAAAGCCTGCACACAAGTGCATCAATAGTGTTGATATGGTGGACCTGCTGAGTGCAGTGGATTCACTCAAACAGC
Source organism: Alviniconcha strummeri (assembly GCA_963584105.1). NCBI lineage: Eukaryota > Metazoa > Mollusca > Gastropoda > Provannidae > Alviniconcha > Alviniconcha strummeri. Next base: position 20,083,762 of record OY757545.1, on the reverse strand, counting down.
TGCTGAAAAAGCCTGCACACAAGTGCATCAATAGTGTTGATATGGTGGACCTGCTGAGTGCAGTGGATTCACTCAAACAGCTGCTGAAAAAGCCTGCACACAAGTGCATCAATAGTGTTGATATGGTGGACCTGCTGAGTGCAGTGGATTCACTCAAACAGCTGCTGAAAAGCCTGCACACAAGTGCATCAATAGTGTTGATATGGTGGACCTGCTGAGTGCAGTGGATTCACTCAAACAGCTGCTGAAAAAGTCTGCACACAAGTGCATCAATAGTGTTGATATGGTGGACCTGCTGAGTGCAGTGGATTCACTCAAACAGCTGCTGAAAAAGTCTGCACACAAGTGCATCAATAGTGTTGATATGGTGGACCTGCTGAGTGCAGTGGATTCACTCAAACAGCTGCTGAAAAAGTCTGCACACAAGTGCATCAATAGTGTTGATATGGTGGACCTGCTGAGTGCAGTGGATTCACTCAAACAGCTGCTGAAAAAGCCTGCACACAAGTGAATGTACAGCCATTCATTTTTCGTATTACCTTGTTTCCTATTTACAGTCTGTTTTCTATTGAGGTCCATCAGACATGGACAAGATTTCGTTCCAGAGCTGGTTTGTCAAGTGTATGTGCGTGCACATGCAAGTAAACTCCCTGAAGGTGAACTTGGTAGTAAAAAAACAACTACAAATTGCGGCATGAATGTAAATGTTCTTGTTTGTCAAGTGTATACACGTGCAAGTAAACTCCATGAAGGTGAACTTGGTAGTAAAGAACAACTACAAACTGCAGCATGAATGTAAATGTTCTCGTTTGTCAAGTGTATACACACGTGCAAGTAAACTCCATGAAGGTGAACTTGGTAGTAAAAAAAAACCTACAAACTGTGGCATGAATGTAAATGTTCTCGTTTGTCAAGTGTATACACACGTGCAAGTAAACTCCATGAAGGTGAACTTGGTAGTATTATGATGAAAACAAACAAAAAACTCCAAATTCCAGCATGAATGTAAATGTTCTCGTTTGTCAAGTGCACATGCAAGTAAACTCCATGCAGGAATCGCTGCATGAACATAAATGTTCCTGTTTGTCAAGAGTATACACACAGATGCAAGTAAACTCCATGAAGGTGAACTTAGTAGCGTATGATAAAAAACAGCTAGGAATCGCTGCATGCATGTAAATGTTCTCTTTGCAGCATGCTCCTCGGCCCGCCCTGTTTGGTTCCCCCGGGAGCGTGCCCAGCCCCCATCCACAGACCTCCACCCCCGTGCGAGTGGTCAGGCCGGGAATGCATCCTCCAGGGGTGCAGATGGACGTGCAGCAACTCTTCAGCTTGGTTCAGCAGTCGGGTGGCAATGTAGGCAGTTTGATGTTTTTGTTCACCACCTGCTGTTGTCTTCCTGTGCACCTTTGTTTACCACCCCCTCCATACATACACACACACACACACCACACACACCTGCACGCACACACATGCGCACACACACATGCCACACACATACATACACACCACACACACACACACACACACGCACACACGCACACACACACACACACACACACCACACACACATGCACACACACACACACCACACACATACACACCACACACACACACATGCACACACCATTGTGTCTTTGCCATTTGTCTTCATCATTGTGTTTTCCAGTCTTTTATTTTCACTGGTTTTATGCTTGTCAGCATCCCCATAATTTCATTTTTTTTAAAAGACATTGGTCCTTAGCTGCACAAAATTGGTTGTCATAATATTTTAGTGTATATTGTGTAAATGGCTGGCATACTTTTGGACTCGGATGACACTGTTTGTTCTTTCCCCTTTTAAACATTTTCTTCTTTTTTATTTGTGTTTTATGTTCATGTGTGTATGTTCTGTTTTATGTTTCATGTTCTGTTTTGTGTTTCTGTAGGGATTGGTTTTGTGGATGGACTTGAAGAGTTTTGAAAGTATTCATTTGCTTATGACGGAGTTTAACTGCCAGGAGGTGACCCTGTGCAGTTGACAGGATGTTAAGATCCGGTTACTAACTAGCCATCTTTTATCTCTCTCTCCAGTCTGTCAGCTTGTCCTCACACGTGCAGCCCAAGTCCCCCACAGATGTCGGCCTCAACCGGCTCCTGACCCCTGAGCAACAGGTTGCCATCTTTGGCGGACAGAGCCTGATCCAAAGTGGGCACTCCTCAGGCAGTCCACAGCGGCTGGGAGCTGGGAGCCCTTCGGGGACAGGGGCCTCAGAGGTGAAGCTACCAGTGTCCTTGGTGTCCTTGTTCCAGTCACAGCCGCCCACCCCTGCAGCGGAGACTGCCCGGGCCTCAGGCTCCCCGCAGCAAATGACGCCTATGTCTTTGCTGATGCAGTCCACGTTCCTGTCCTCATGCTCCCAGTTTCAGCTGCCAGCCGGAGGCGGGGTTCCTGGCAGAACGGGCGCAGAGACGGGGTATGCACCGCAGCAGATGACGCCCATGCCTCCGAAGGCTTCTTTCAGCAGAGACCCTTCACAACCGCAACTGCAGCAGCAAGCTTTGCAGCAACAGCAGCTGCCATTCCTGCCTACTGTGATGCAAATGGGTATGAGGCCAGATCAGCCAGCCCCCCGCGCACAGGCACAGAATCCTCCGGCAGCTTCCCAGCTCACCCCTGCCACCTCTGTCTCTCTCCAGAGTCAGCCGCTCGACTCTCAGAGCGAGCCCAGCGGTCATCACCATCAGCAGACGAGCTTCGCCCAGCAGCAGAGGCTGTACCAGAACCATCTTGCGGGACCACAGCAGCTTCAGGGTCAGCCGGCAGCAGCCTTTCCACAACATCAGAGCCACCCGCCGCCACCAGGGGCGCTGCAGCACCAGGGACAGTTGGTGGGGCCGCATCTCCAGTATAGCCAGTCTGCGCTGCCACAGCCGGCTCAGCCCTCAGGCCAGCCAGTCGGCCCTCTGGCTCAGCTCTCGAGTTCCCAGCCGAGCCACCCACTGGGTCTGCAGCACCAGGGTCAGCCGATGGGACCACAGCCGCACCAGAGCCAGCCCTTCAGCACCCAGGCTCGGCTCTCAAGTTCCCAGCAATACCAGAGCCACCCACCGGGAGGGCTGCAGCACCAGAGTCAGCCGATGGGAACGCAGCCCCTGCAGAGCCAGCCTGCTGTGCTGCAGCCGCACCAGCCCCAGCATAGCCAGCCTGCTGTGCTGCAGCCGCACCAGCCCCAGCATAGCCAGCCTGCTGTGCTGCAGCCGCACCAGCCCCAGCATAGCCAGCCTGCTGTGCTGCAGCCGCACCAGCCCCAGCATAGCCAGCCTGTTGTGCTGCAGCCGCACCAGAGCCAGCTGGCCAGCTCACAGGCTCAGCCCTTGACCCCTCAGCAGATAGCCTACTTGCAGCTACAGCAGATGACCACCTCCATGGCAGCGCCAGGGGTTCCCGTGTTCGGCCAGTCGCCCCCCGGGATCTTCACACAGCCCAGGGTCGCGGGGCACCCCTTCTACCAGGTCAGTGCTGTTGTGGAGTTTGTTAGGTAGTTGTTGTTGTACACCCCATAGCAAAGTTAGGAGGGGTATGTTGGACCTGATGCCGCCATGGCCATCTGTCTGCGTGTCCAGGGTTTGTCCAGATGAAATCCTCTGAACTGCTCTTCTTTCTTTAAAAAAAAAAAAATAATAATAATAGGGAACTTACAGTTACAGAGCACTTTCAGAGACTCGAAGCGCTTTACAGCTTAGAGAAAAGCATACAATGCACAAATGCCCATAATTATACAAATGAATGGTATACAAGCATACAAGACATAATGCTCTTTTTCCTTATGACACCAGTGAGTTGATTTGTATACATGCTTGTTACTTGTAAAGTTGTATAAATGCTTCTTAAAGTTTCATGTTTTTATGAACTATTTTTGCCTGAATAATGATGTTAGCAGATAGTGATCAATTATTAAGATGTGGACGTACCAAGTTTACTGTAGTATACTGGAGCTATGACCTCTGTAGGTGCATGTCTGAAGGGTTATTGTGATTGGATGTCTGAGTTTGTGTGTGTGTGCATGTGTGACCTCATTTGTATGTAAGGATTCATTTTTCTCATGCTTAGTGATTTGCTTTTCTCATTTTTTATATATATATTTTTTTTTCTCATGCTTAATGATTTGCTTTTCTCGTTGCTTATTTTTATCATGGTTAGTGATTTGTTTTTCTCATTGTTGTTTATTTTTCTCATAGTTAATGATTTGCTTTTCTCATTGTTTATTTTTCAGATGGTTCCTGGTGTGCAGAGCCCCAGAAGAGGTAAACCAAAAAAGTGTCCTTTTTTTTTCTTTTCTTTTTTTAACACATAAAAGGTTCAAAAGAACACTATTTATGAGGACAAAACACAACAGGGGAATTTTCAGGGTAATTGGGGGTAATCAAACCACAAAATGACACTTAAACAACAAATAAACCATAAAAAATTAGATGTAGAACTGAGTATGACACTTGTTTGATTTTGGTTGAACCATTTCATGCCACCATTCTTCTGAGCACAGTACATGAAAATGATGTAGCTCGACCCAAAGCAGATAAGTGTCCAAGTTCTACATGAAAACGTTGTAGCTCGACCCAAAGCAGATAAGTGTCCAAGTTCTACATGAAAACGATGTAGCTCGACCCAAAGCAGATAAGTGTCCAAGTTCTACATGAAAACGATGTAGCTCGACCCAAAGCAGATAAGTGTCCAAGTTCTACATGAAAACGATGTAGCTCGACCCAAAGCAGGTAAGTGTCCAAGTTCTACATGAAAACGATGTAGCTCGACCCAAAGCAGGTAAGTGTCCAAGTTCTACATGAAAACGATGTAGCTCGACCCAAAGCAGGTAAGTGTCCAAGTTCTACATGAAAACGATGTAGCTCGACCCAAAGCAGGTAAGTGTCCAAGTTCTACATGAAAACGATATAGCTCGACCCAAAAGCAGATAAGTGTCCAAGTTCTGCATGAAAACGATATAGCTCGACCCAAAAGCAGATAAGTGTCCAAGTTCTGCATGAAAACGATCTAGCTCGACCCAAAGCAGATAAGTGTCCAAGTTCTGCATGAAAACGATCTAGCTCGACCCAAAGCAGATAAGTGTCCAAGTTCTGCATGAAAACGATCTAGCTCGACCCAAAGCAGATAAGTGTCCAAGTTCTACATGAAAACGATCTAGCTGGACCCAAAGCAGACAAGTGTCCAAGTTCTACATGAAAACGATCTAGCTGGACCCAAAGCAGATAAGTGTCCAAGTTCTACATGAAAACGATCTAGCTGGACCCAAAGCAGATAAGTGTCCAAGTTCTACATGAAAACGATCTAGCTGGACCCAAAGCAGATAAGTGTCCAAGTTCTACATGAAAACGATCTAGCTGGACCCAAAGCAGATAAGTGTCCAAGTTCTACATGAAAACGATCTAGCTGGACCCAAAGCAGATAAGTGTCCAAGTTCTACATGAAAACGATCTAGCTGGACCCAAAGCAGATAAGTGTCCAAGTTCTACATGAAAACGATCTAGCTGGACCCAAAGCAGATAAGTGTCCAAGTTCTACATGAAAACGATCTAGCTGGACCCAAAGCAGATAAGTGTCCAAGTTCTACATGAAAACGATCTAGCTGGACCCAAAGCAGATAAGTGTCCAAGTTCTACATGAAAACGATCTAGCTGGACCCAAAGCAGATGTGTCCAAGTTCTACATGAAAACGATCTAGCTGGACCCAAAGCAGATAAGTGTCCAAGTTCTACATGAAAACGATCTAGCTGGACCCAAAGCAGATAAGTGTCCAAGCTCTACATGAAAACGATCTAGCTGGACCCAAAGCAGATAAGTGTCCAAGCTCTACATGAAAACGATCTAGCTGGACCCAAAGCAGATAAGTGTCCAAGCTCTACATGAAAACGATCTAGCTGGACCCAAAGCAGATAAGTGTCCAAGCTCTACATGAAAACGATCTAGCTGGACCCAAAGCAGATAAGTGTCCAAGTTCTACATGAAAACGATCTAGCTGGACCCAAAGCAGATAAGTGTCCAAGCTCTACATGAAAACGATCTAGCTGGACCCAAAGCAGATAAGTGTCCAAGCTCTACATGAAAACGATCTAGCTGGACCCAAAGCAGATAAGTGTCCAAGCTCTACATGAAAACGATCTAGCTGGACCCAAAGCAGATAAGTGTCCAAGCTCTACATGAAAACGATGTAGCTGGACCAAAAGCAGATAAGTGTCCAAGTTCTACATGAAAACGATCTAGCTGGACCCAAAGCAGATAAGTGTCCAAGTTCTACATGAAAACGATCTAGCTGGACCCAAAGCAGATAAGTGTCCAAGTTCTACATGAAAACGATCTAGCTGGACCCAAAGCAGATAAGTGTCCAAGTTCTACATGAAAACGATCTAGCTGGACCAAAAGCAGATAAGTGTCCAAGTTCTACATGAAAACGATGTAGCTGGACCAAAAGCAGATAAGTGTCCAAGTTCTACATGAAAACGATGTAGCTGGACCAAAAGCAGATAAGTGTCCAAGTTCTACATGAAAACGATCTAGCTGGACCAAAAGCAGATATGTGCAGTTCTCATTTTGAGAATGCAGTTCCCTTTTGGCTGAGCTGCTTTACGTGCACATAAGCCGTAGGACTATTAGGAACAGGAGCCCGGGACGGCCACCTCCACTTTCACACAGCTCCTGACTTCTGATTGTGGCGTTGTTGTTGTTGTTGCTGAGTGTTGCTTTACGTCCACAGAAACCGTAGGTTTATTAGGGACCGGAGCCCAGAACGGCCACCTCCACTTTCACACAGCTCCTGACTTCTGATTGTGGCGTTGTTGTTGTTGCTGAGTGTTGCTTTACGTCCACAGAAAACGTAGGTTTATTAGGGACCGGAGCCCAGAACGGCCACCTCCACTTTCACACAGCTCCTGACTTCTGATTGTGGCGTTGTTGTTGTTGCTGAGTGTTGCTTTACGTCCACAGAAAACGTAGGTTTATTAGGGACCGGAGCCCAGAACGGCCACCTCCACTTTCACACAGCTCCTGACTTCTGATTGTGGCGTTGTTGTTGCTGAGTGTTGCTTTACGTCCACAGAAACCGTAGGTTTATTAGGGACCGGAGCCCAGAACGGCCACCTCCACTTTCACACAGCTCCTGACTTCTGATTGTGGCGTTGTTGTTGTTGTTGCTGAGTGTTGCTTTATGTCCACAGAAACCGTAGGTTTATTAGGGACCGGAGCCCAGAACGGCCACCTCCACTTTCACACAGCTCCTGACTTCTGATTGTGGCGTTGTTGTTGTTGTTGCTGAGTGTTGCTTTACGTCCACAGAAACCGTAGGTTTATTAGGGACCGGAGCCCAGGACGGCCACCCCCACTTTCACACAGCTCCTGAGCTCTGTGCAGTACCCTTGACTGTACATGCCCTGATATAACTGTCATGGTTGACTGGGCATAAAAAACTAGTTCCTTCTTACTCTGTGTGTGTGTGTGTGTGTGTTTGTGTGTGTGTGTGTGTGTGTGTGTGTGTGTGTGTGTGTGAAATGAGCATATTCTTATGTCTTTGGAAGCACCCCTGGCTCTTAAGCCTGTTCTGAACTGGGCGAATGTTTGTTCACCCAAACATACTTCGGACACTTCAACGAACTATGATTCATTTCTTAATTGAACTTTTAGTTCGCCAAATATGGTTCGCACAGTCCAAACTTTACTTCATTCTCAACTGGCTTGTAATGAGATGCAAGCTTCGGCCCGAATTTGCGGCAGACGCGCAGCAGACAGCATGATCGAAAATGTAGGCTAAAGTCAAGTCAAGTCAAGTCAGTATACTTTAATCATCCCTCACAGGGTAATTCAACTAACTACTATCTCATTCTGGGTCTCCGAGACAAGGCTGCGCCTCCCACAAGTCAACAAATAAACAAATTCCCTCCGAAGCGAGTGAAGAACCTAGCGACACTGTCATCCATTTTTATTTTTGTTTTTTCTTCATCCACAGGAGAGCTCTGCTCTCAACCAATCAGAGGCAGTGATCGTCCAATAGGGCGAATGTTCCCAGAACATGTTGAGCGAAGCTTTTTTTACCCCGAATATAGCTTCGACAAATACTTCCAACTAGGTTCGCGAAGAAAAGTTGGCCCAATTAAGAACCAACTAGCTTCGCCGAATACTTTCAACTAGGTTCGCGAAAAAAACATGCGCCCAGTTAAGAGTGGGCTTTACAAGATTGGGTGCCGTAAATAATATATTATTGTAGCTGACTGTGTAACTTTTTTCTTCTTCTTGTTTTTCAGATGGGAGTTCTGGCAGCACTGACAGTACAGGTCATGGAGGCTCCCCACATGGAAATCCGTAGCGTTTGCCAGGAGACAACCAATCTTCTATTTCACTCTTTTTACCTTGATTCATTTGTTATCAGGATTTTTTTTTTTTAACACAGGTAATGAGAGATGTTGGTTTCTTCGCTTGCCTGATTCATGCCCACTGCTTTTGTTGAGTTTGTCCGCTCTACCGTAGCAACATCATACAGTAGAGTTGATTGTTTCATGTCATTTGTTGTGCTTCAGACATCAGATTGTATTTTGTGTCTTTTGCCTTTAGTGCAGAATGCTGTGTCAGCTTCACAAGCAGAGGTTATAATTTGGGACTTCTGTGCTGGCTCAAGCTTCATTTAGTAGACTTTTTATCAAGTCACCGCTGCTTGCTTTGTATCAAGTCACCGCTGCTTGCTTTGTATCAAGTTCACCGCTGCTTGTTATGGCAGGATTCTGTGTCAGAGTTCTACACTTGTCCAAGCTCCTTTTTGTAACTTCGTCTCCACCACTGTAATGTAATGTAATGTCATGTAATCCAGATATATATGCAGTTTTTGCTTGAAAGTTGAATCCTTCCTGTCTGCCTTTTTTTCCTTTTTTTTTCCTTCTCAGCAGTGATGAATGCTGGTTACCCTCAGTGCTTAATAGTTATAGCTGCTTTGGAAGACCCATGTGAAAGCTCTGAATTGGCCTGATCTCTTACACAATAATCATTCAACAACTTTCCAGCTTTAAAAACACCGTTTTGGGGCATCGCTAACTTTGTTGTCATATCCATATGATAGGAAACGCTGAACAAGTGCATTTTGTGGATAAGTGCAGCTTTACCTCAGTGACAGAAGGGTTGCTTTAAAATATGAACCAAGGCAACTGGATCTTAAAAAATAACCACAAACAGTACAAACTTCAAACAAACAATTTTAAACAGATGAAAATGTGAACTTTAAGAACAATATCTTACCTTTAGGAAGGAGGAGGACGACATATTTTTGTTGACCCAAGAGGTATGCAAAGGGGGGGGGGGCTAAAAGTCCATAGTTTTGACACTCGTTGTCACTCAACAAAATACACTGTTCTGCATACAGTCTTGACACAAACCTACTGAGATTAGTAGGTTTTACTATGGAAATGTTTTCAATGGAGATAAACCACAAACTATACACTCAGTCCAGTAATTTCACACACTCTGCTGTTGTGCAAATTGCGCCTTTGCGCAGAGTGAGCCAGTCACACAAGTGATTGCAAAAACACCACAAAACCGGCCCAGATTGTTGCATCACTAATTAAAGGAAGGAAACACAAAGGAAAAAGGGTAAGGCTTCTATTTACTGCCTGATTTGTGTCCCTTGCATTTCTCATGTTGTCATGTAAAATTGCAAACATCTGTCAGAAGCCTGCTTCCAACACAGCTCCAACCAGTCAGTGAGAGCCCACTTCCAACACAGTTTGAAAGATTTAACCCCTTCACTGCTCCAGCCTGTATAATATCCAGGCTGAAAGATACATGGACGGTCCTGCAAACAGTATATTTTCCAGTCCTTTAACACATTTACTTTCAATGCTATGTGTTTTGATGAAAAGCCTTGCACATGTCAGTCTGAAACAGAAGACAGAAAGGCTTAAAGGTTTCAGATTTTGCACTTTTATTGGTCATTTTCAAGTGATATGGCAGTGAAGGGGTTAACACTATTGTATTTCTGGTACTGGCTTTGCTTTACTGTTTTGTGCCATTCTCTGCAGACTGTTTTGAATGTCATTTTTGACAAACACTGTTGCTTCATTTTATGGCAGTTGTATGAAAGTTATCTGTATTTATGTTTGAAACTTGAAAGATGTATTTAGTCTGAGGTGGATCAACTTGAACTTGAAAATGAATATTGGTTTTGCTTCTTCAACTTCTTTTGCTTGCTGTAGCTTTTCTTTTTTTTTCTTTTTTTTTTTAAACTTTGATATTGTAATTGAGGGTTGAAGGCATTTATGCTTGCTACATTGGTATCAGCTTTTTTCCCTGTTGATTTGTTTGCATTGATCTCGATGTGTTGCTCTGATGTTGCCATCATACTTGTATTGCCAATGAGAGTTGTCTTTCCCACCTCAATTACTTGATTATTTTTTAACAGTATTTATTATGACAAAACAGACTGTTGTAGTCATTGTAAGTAACTGCAGTATTTAGAGTGAGTGAACTTGTAGAGTCAGAAGTTTAGCAAGTTATTTTATCTTTTATTTGTGTTCCTTTGCAAAAGCTCAGAATTTGACCACATGGAATCGGATGACATTTTCTGCACGCTTCCTGTTCTTATGGAATTTAGGTATCCTGACACTACCTCTGGCAGTTGAAGCCTCAAGGTTATATATGTATATATAGAATTTTCTTCTCCAAGGTCAACTTTCTGTGCTGACTTTTGTTTTTGTATCTGCTCCATCCCTGTGTTACCACAGGAGCATGTAAAAGATCCCAGTCATTCTGCCAAAAGTGCATGTTGCAGGCTACAGCTAAACACACATGCATCCTATGTATGTGGCTTCAAATAAAGTGACATGCAAACAGGCTCATGGCTGTATGGTGTCCGCAGAACATGCACTAAAATGGCAGCAGTTTCATGTGGCACCAGCCATCTAACAACGAAACAGCACTGTAACCACTTTGGTGGATTTTCAAAATGCTCTGTGTAAAGCTACAGTCAATCATTCCGAGTCGCAATTGACTAGAAAGCACTGGGTCTGCTCAGAAGCAGAAAATAACACTGTTGGCTACTTGTCAGCATGAAGCGCTCAGGGCTTATCTTGAGATGAGGCAATCAACAAGCGTTTAAATCAAATAAATCTATTCATTTGCATTGAGTGTAGACTGGTCATCAAGACGGCAAAAAAAAACAATGTTGGAACGTGCTTCGCAAACTGTTCGTTAGCCCTTCTAGATCTTTTTGTTCTGGATAGGTGCATGTATTGCATGTTTTTGACTATCTGCATTTGACTGGCATGAAAAACAGCATGTTCTGCATGATGACAGGTCAGCATCTGACTGTCTGTGGCATTACTTTAACATATCTGGCTTTTCCTTGGAGACTTTAGAGGTGAGATCTCTCAAGCTTTGCATGTTAGCCACCTGTGATTTTCAGGCCTGTTTTGGTGACAATGACCTAAGGTCAAGGTTACTGGAATGACCGAAAAAAGGCAAAAGTGCAAGTTGTATTCTCCTGGTAATGGTTCTTATATAAAGCTTTGGAAACTATGCATGATGAAACTTCTTCTGTCAATCTTTACATATTCATGCTGGATTCAGTGACCGTGGCCCGTTTTGAGGGTCATCAAAGGAGAGTTTACAGGACTGTTCATTCAGATTGGCTCATTTTATGACAGAGGGCTTTTATAGATGAAGATTTTACATGCATTGATGCATACTGATTTATAACTGATTCGGTTTTAGCGTTTTTTACTTTATGCCCGACAGCTTTTTTCTCTCTCTTTTTCGTTTTCGTTTTTCATTTTGTTGTTGTTGTTGCTGTTTTTGTTTTTGTTGTTGCTTTTTTAAGATAACCAATGTGCATAGAACAGCTTTGTTAATTCATTTGTCTACTTACAGTTTGCATGTTAGAAATGCAGCAGTAAGTGGGTTTTGCTCATTCAGTTGTTCACCCTGATATAACCGCACCAGTTGACTGGGCATAAAACACCAACTTACTTACTTACTCATTCAGTTGTTCATGCTGAGTGCTTGCTTACTTTAAATTGCTGCGGCTGGTCACCAGGACGTTCAAGTAAAGTTTGCTCTTATATCTGGAGCTCTGCTCAAACTTCTGCAAGGCACTGCCGTCGTGATCACTAACAGAGATGGTCAGTGGCTGCAAAAAGCTAGTAGCAAATGGTTTTCTGCCTGCGACGGTTAATAGCATTGTCACTCTGAATTTGGTTGTTCTGTGGCCGTTGCATTTTGCAGTATTGTCGTGCTAGTTGGCACATGCCCAAGGAATCCAAAGTCATGTAAAGTGCCACTGGCATGGACGATGCTGCATGCCCGAAACTGTGTCCATTGTTGGACGCTGCCTTGGGGAACGGCCCATGTAACTCTTACAGCTGGTTCAGCTTGCCTAACAGCTTGGTCATCCTGTATCATCCTGTTGATTGCATCAGGTTGGAGCTTCTTTTTGTTTTACTGGTTTTATTTTGCCTGGCTGACTGGTGTTGACCTGCTGGCCACAACAAAGTTTTGCACTTGGTTTAACGTGTGACTAGGACATGCTCGTTCCAGGTTTAAATTAGCCAGAGATTTTTATGTAGCATGATTAGCCATGGAGAATGAATGAAACATCTATGCACCATGAGTTTACATGGTTTAAAGAGGGTTTTTGTTTTGTTTTTTGTCAGCTTCACAGACAGGTTAAATGTTTGATCATCGGTTTAAGCTGTAGTTCCTCCAGAAGCAGACCCATCATTCCAGGATGTAAACTTACTGGCATTTCCCTGGGAGCTCTGAACAAACAGGTCTTGACCACACCCTGCCTACCTAACCTCTGACTGGGGTAGGTGGCCTTCAAGTTAAATGTTCACAGCTTGCGTTTGCAAAACATGAAATTAGCCAGCGCTCTTTTATGTTCAGATGACTGAGAGTAATGTTCTTGTTTTTCTTTGAACTGTATTTCTCTTACTTTGAATGAATTTAAACCGTTTGAATTTTTGATTTGTTGGTTTGAGCTAGAAGACCTGTCTTGTACACACAAACAAATGTGTGTTTTTTACAGAGAGAAAAAGAAAGAAAAAAGGACTCTGCTGTAAATAAATGATAACAGCCCAGAAAAGAGTATCCAAACCCCCGAAAGGTTAAAAAGAACATGGGGCAAGCTCCGCCCCTTTCTCAAGCACCAGATCAGCAGTTAAACAACAGCTAGATGGTGAGAAGAAGAAAAAAAATGTAGGCTACCTATCCACTTCCGGTTGTAGCGTGTTGGTGTCCAATTTTTGGAAGAATGCTGACATGACAATGAATGTTGGCCTACATTTTTCTTTTGCGTTGTTTAACAGTTGTTTTGTTGCTTGAGAAAGGCGCTTTCCCCAGAAAATGTGCACGTTGTGTATTAAGTAATGTGGTATGTGTTTTGATCGTGGTTTAGAACGCGCTAGCAGTCATCCTTGTTTCAGGTTGTTGTTTTCAACACCTTAGAGAAAAAAGAGGTGTGGGGGGGGGGGGGGGGGGGAGCTTTAGCACATTTGAAGAAAAACTAGGCTCATTTGTTGAGAAGAAATCGGCCACATTAGCTGCTTAGATGTATGTTAGGTTTGTGGCCTGTGTCAGCTTATTTCGTACATTTGTATGTCTCACTTATTGCCTGTGGTAAAACCAAGGGCATATATATATATATACTTGCCATGAATGCCGGGGCCTGATGTCGGTGTGCACTCAACTGCTTTCACAGCCTGTGGCTTTACCATGGGTGTGCACTTGTATTTGCATGTGATCAGCTGCGAATGGATGTCCCAGTGGACCTTGGCATGCCTTATGTTTTGTTGCATGTGCTTGATGAGATTTTTTTTCATACGATTTGCTTTTTTTCCAAAAGTAAACAAGGGCCTATAGTTATTTGCTTAACATGTGCTTCGCTGATGCCACCCAAAGAAATGTACTCACAAAGCCTTGCCAGTGCATCTTTAAAATATCTGCATATACTTAAATAGCATTACCCACCACCCACCCATCCACCCCACCACCCCCCCACCACCCCCACCTAATGTCAGTAGTCTGCAACATGTGTGTTCTCTCGCCAAACGGTCGGATGGCAGTTGACCGGTTTGTTAAGGCCTGTGGCAGCTTTCAATGTTTTGTGTGCTGTATGTATCACGCTGAGATTTGCTGGTATCCATTTCCACACAAAACATTCCATGCTGTGCGCACGAGGTGCAGCTGGCTGAGATGTAATCTGCCTTGCCTTCCCGCCCCACCCCACCCCACCCCACCCTACCCTACCCATCTTTTCCACCCACCCAGGTTTTGCGGTGGTTGTTTATTTCGTTAATGTTTTTGGGTCATGACGTCAGTATTTTGTGGGAGCGGGTTTGTGAATGGCGTTGTTTGTATTTTTGATTATTTATACTCACACTTTGTATTCTTTCATGTACCTTTAAGAGTTTGTGACTGATTGTGGCAGTCATCTGCTCTACAGCAATCACTTTCAGATAGATAAATATATATACTGTGTAGAGTCTAGAGGGAGAGAAAATGATATGCTGGTAAACTGAATGAAAGCGAATGCAAATGAAACAGTGAAGTTTCATGATTATACACAGTATGGAACTGAAGATAACAGTACACGATTGAGCCAGCCATGCCTCTTTTCTCTTTTTATGTTGAATGTGTATGCAAATGGACGTCCTTATTATACTTTGATTTTTGGGGTTTTTTTGTTTTAGTTTTCTTGCTTTGCATGCTTTCAAGTTCACTGCTTCCACAGACAGAGTGTGAGAAAAAAAAGGAACTGAGAAAGTAAGAGAGAGTGTCAAGATAGCAAAGGTTACTCCCCAGAGATGTTTTTGATGAACGCTAAGTTCATGGAAGAGGATTCCCAAAGCAGATCCACAATGGCAAGTGTGACAGATCTGAAAAAGTGGTGTGTTACATAATCGTAGGTGTTTCGGTGTGTGTGTTTTTAAACATCTAAACTAAAGGAATGAGTAAAGGTGAAAAACTTAAATAATACCCCAACCTCTTTTACAAAGATAAGAGCACGCAGTGGAGGGAAACAAAGAAAAAGCAACTGTCTAAACTGGCAACAAATATATATGGCCTAGGGAAGCATCAGATCAGCGTACATCATAACAGAGATTGAAAGGGTGAACAGGATGGTCGTCCAGGCTTCAGTGCTCAAAAGTCAGCTCCACAGCAACATTGGCAATAAAACCGTTCATTATCACACTTTGATTTGTACAGTTGGATGGAATCATCCCTGGTCTGTCATTTGTCACTCACATAATGTTGGCTGCCCGTCCAATAATGTCATATTGGTACATAGCTAGTTTTGACACTGAAATGATCATAAGATACAGATTTTGAGTCTGTGAATGCCAGTAATGTCGTATTGGTACAGATTTTGAGTGTCTGTGAATGCCGATAATGTCATGTTGGTACATAGCTAATTTTGACACTGAAATGATCATAAGATACAGATTTTGTCAGGTCACTGCCGACTGCTTGGTCACTGAGTTTCATGGGCAGACTTTTTGGGTGTCTGTGAATGCATACTTTGGCAGACGGTTCTTTGTGGAAGAACGTTGACTTGTCACTTCACTGCTGACTCCTTGGTCACCAAATCTCCTGGGCGAGGTCTGGGGTGAGAATCTGAAATTCTGAGAAGTTAGATCAGGCTGTTTGGCCCAAGACTGAATGCAAGCGTGCACGTCCAAGTACACTGGTAACTGTTATCATTTCACGTTGACATCAGTGTTTCCAGGGATGCGAATATAACTAATTCATGTTCTTCATATGAACATGGTCATCCTTTATTCTTTTTTTCTCCTTTTTTTTTTTTTTTTTTAGTCTCAGGGTTGTTGTTTTTATAAACACTGACTTGAAAGATTTTTTTTTTTTTTTAAGGCAGCTTGAAAAGCTAACAGTCTTTGTCAAATTGTGTGACGAGAGTGCCTGGATGAGTATAAAGTGACATATCCAATAATTGTACAGTCCAGCTTTGTGTGATGATGCATTGCCCTCTTGGCTGTCTGTTAGTTTTTACCTAACTTTATTACTTTATTAGACTTCACTATGGCTCAGCTAGAGCCTGTGGAACTGGCCCATCAAAGATGTTACCAATGATGAGCCTCCCCCTCCCTCCCCCACCCTCTTTTTTTATACTTTTTTTTTTTTTTAAATAGAAAATCAGGAGTGAAAATTGTGCCTGATTGGTTGGAATTTAAAGTCTGTTGAAGCCGTCTTAACCAGTATTCAGCCAATTGGTTAGCAGTTGTACAGGCTGTTTTTAATTTTAGTGTTGTTTGTTTTGTTTTTACTAGTGCTGACAAGTACATAACTGGCACTGTTATTGAAGTGAGGGGGAGCATGTAATACTTATTTTGATACAATACAGCCTGCCATCAAAGCTGCTTGTTTGGGGTTTGACTGTGAGAGGAGAAATGTTTGTGTACAGCATGCATGTGTGTGTGTGTGTGTGGTGTAAGGGGATGAGTGTGTGTGTGTGTGTGTGTGTGTGTGTGTGTGTGTGTGTGTGTGTGTGTGTGTGTGTGCGTGTGTACGTACATGTGTGTGTGTATAAATGTGTGTGTGTGTGTGTGTGCATGTGTACTTACACATGTGTCTGGGTGTGTGTATGTGTGTTTGTACTTACATATGTGTGTGTGTGTGTGTGTGTGAGTGTGTGTGTGTGTGTGAGTGTGAGTGTCTGTGTCTGTGTGTGTGTTGTGTGTGTGCGTAAAGCTCATACGTGTGAGGCAGACAAGAGGTTTGTGTGGAACCTGCTCATCTACAGAGTGAAGAGTAACAGAAACAACCACAGCAAACTTTGCTGACTCAGATACCTTACCCAACAGCTGACCCCAGCCCCCCTACCACCACCAACCCCCCACACAACCCCCACCACCCCCACACCCGTATCCCCAAGTCTTCCCTTGACGTATACATATTATATATCATAGTCTACTTTACAAGTCAAGCGGCGGGACTCTTTAGCGTGCCGACTATGGTCCCCCACCACACACACACACACACACACACACACACACACACACACACACACACACACACACACACACACACAGTAATCCTGGTCGGTGCGCCAATGCGGTGAGAGAGCTAATTGGTTTAGGGTCAGCCAGTGGCGGCTGTCGTCAAGTGCCCCGTTGTCTACCTGTGACTTCCTTTGTCAGCTTTGTTATTGCCGCCCAGAAGGCAACCGCTGGCTCGTGGTGAGGGCAGGCCTTAAAGTGCCAACTGCCTCTGGTCTGCTACAGACCTCTGAGGAGCTGTGTGAAAGTCGAGGTGGCCGTCCTGGGCTTCCCCGTCCAGTGCCAACTGCCTCTGGTCCTCTACAGATCTCTCAGGAGCTGTGTGAAAGTCGAGGTGGCCGTCCTGGGCTTCCCCGTCAGTGCCAACTGCCTCTGGTCCACTACAGATCTCTCAGGAGCTGTGTGAAAGTCGAGGTGGCCGTCCTGGGCTTCCCCGTCCCTTTACTGCATTCTGTTTTGTAACTGTTTGTTTATTTAACTTTTTCTTGTGAAAAGCGCTTGAAGGCCTCAAACCGGGACAGATTGTTTGGGATTTTCACCCTTTATACAATGACAAAAAAAAAAAACGTTTTATTTACTTTTTATATGCTGTACACAGCACCCATTTCAGCTATTTATAAATATAATACAGCATTACAGACCGTGTGTGTGTATGTGGTATATATGTGTGCGCGTGCCTGCGTATGTGTGTATGTGTGTATGTGTGCGTGCCTGTGTGTTAACGATGCACCTGCTTGCTACTGTCGGTGTATATACCCCCCCACCACCACCACCACCACCACTACACACACACACACACACACACACACACACACACACACACACACACACACACACACACACACACACACACACACCCCGCCCCACAAATCGAAATTAACCGTGTTGTGAAACAGAACTACTACAACAACGGAAAGCCAATGAAGCCATCGAAAGACTGCTGCCTAACTGCGTGGTAAAACAGAACTACTACAACAGAACTACTACAACAACGAAAAACCAATGAATCCATCAAAAGACTACTGCCTAACTGCGTGGTAAAACAGAACTACTACAACAACGAAAAACCAATGAATCCATCGAAAGACTACTGCCTAACTGCGTGGTAAAACAGAACTACTACAACAACGAAAAACCAATGAATCCATCGAAGGACTACTGCCACTTTAAAGAAGCTAAGCTGACGTGCAGTAAGCGTGGGACCGATGGTGTCCAGTAGTGAAGGGTAAGGCGACAATAATCATCGGCTCAAGCGGTGTTTTCTCACCCCCGCAATGTTGACCGCTCGGGCCTCACGCCTGCTTGGTTCGCCGGTTCCATCCCAATACATAAAGCGCTTACACGAACATAACCTCGGTTGACCCGGTTCAAGCAGGTCACGGCCAGACACGTACTGTTCTTTCCGATCTTCTTTGAAAATCTGTCTCTTTTCAAAAGCGCTTCCTTCACCCAGTA
>OY757545.1:20057128-20065067 GCA_963584105.1 Alviniconcha strummeri | reverse complement strand
AATAGTAATAATAATTAGTATTAGTAGTAGTAATAACGTGTGTGTGTGTGTGTGTGTGTGTATGTGCGTGCGTGCGTGCGTGCGTGCGTGCGTGCGTGCGTGCGTGTGTGTGTGTGTGTGTGTGTGTGTGTGTGTGTGTGTGTGTGTGTGTGTGTGTGTGTGTGTGTGTGTGTGTGTGTGTGTGTGAAAGTACCATTGCTTTTAATCAGATGCTTGTATGCACATAATAGTTATTTCTTAATGCTGTGAAAATAAGATGCTGCGCGCGTGCTCACGTGTGTGTGTGTGTGTGTGTGTGTGTGTGTGTGTGTGTGTGTGTGTGTGTGTGTGTGTGTGTGTGGGCGTGCGTGCGTGCGTGCGTGCGTACGTGCGTGTGTGCGTGCGTGCGCGTGTGTATACGTGTGTGTCAGTGTGTGTGTGTCAGTGTGTGTGTGTGAGTGAGAGAGAGAGTGGGAGGAGAGAGAGAGTGAGTGAGACAGAGAGAGAAGAGAAGAGAGAAGAGAGAGAGTGGGAGGAGAGAGAGAGAGAGAGTGGGAGAAGAGAGAGACAGAGACAGAGACAGAGACAGATTGTTTAATTACAGATGCTTGTGTAAATGCTTACTTTTCAATGCTGTGACAATAATATGTTGTATGTGTTTGGTGTATTTTTAGCCTTTGCTGCCGTGTTAAAATATTAGTCTGTTGTTTATTCTGATTCCTGCTGTGCACCGTAAAACAAGTTTCCTTGTAAACTTGTACGGGGACAATGAATATTCTGATTCTGATTCCGATTCTGAATAATAATAATAATAATGGAAATTTATAAGGCGGTTCAAGGCACTGAACAATCATGACACACATAATGTGCATCGAGATGAAACATGTTATCAGCAATTTAAGAAAAGCTAACACACAACGTACACATCAACAAGGGTTCAAGCATAAATGTGAAAGATGCACACACACACACACACACACACACACACACACACACACACACACACACACACACACACACACACGTACACATCAACAAGGGTTCAAGCATAAATGTGAAAGATGCACACACCCACACACACACACACACACACACACACACACACGCGCGCGCGCGCGCGCGCGCACACACACACACACGCTCGCATTCTCGCACACACACACACACACACACACACACACACACACACACACACACACACACACACACTGTACAGAAGGACAATGTAGCTTAACTGAAATATTCTAACGTCCAGTCAACCGCATTGGGTTACCTTAGGACGAACCGACACTATTTTAAATTACACGTTTTAAAACCACATCAAATCAGAGGTAAACAACAACATAACGGAGAACAGAGGACAGAAGGAGGAAGAATTACATGGACCATGTTCCAGATACTCTTACCTGTGCGGCATTGATCAAGGTAAACACGAGGAACCGGCATGTAATGAATGTGCACCTCCGAAGAACCGTTGCAGTGCTGTTGCAGTGCTGTCATCTCACACTCTGGCTGCAAAAACACAAAACGGAGGCCCCAGCCTTCAAAACAGGCGCTCGAAATCGATGAAGTTATTTATATAAGTGCATGCATGTGTGCACATTCGTGCGGTCGGAATGAAAATTCGGATCAATGCCTGTCAGGTTCGCAACTAAACGTCTAGAGCTAGAGCTGTTTTCTGAAGCCTTGTCCTAAGGAAAATCCTGATTTATGCCAGTCTAGTCAGATTCGCAACTAAAAGTCTAGAGCTGTTCTCTGAAGCCTGGTCGTAAAGAAAATCCTGATCGATGTCAAGTCAGGTTCGCGACATTAAAGTGTAGAGCTGCTGTCTGAAGCGTTGTCGCTTGTGATCAGCAATTGTAATACCTCTCCGGAGACAACACCGTTTTTATAATCAATCATAAAAATTCCAGCCACAATTAATTATCAGAGTAAGTACCTGTGCATTGGTCAGTTGGGTAGTAATAACACAGCAGCCCCACTACCCCCACCCCTACACCCCCTACGCACCCGCCCTACCCACTACCCCCCTACCCCTCCTGCCGGCAAGTCCGTGCCATCAGCACCCCCCACCCCACC
The DNA here is from genome assembly GCA_963584105.1 of Alviniconcha strummeri. NCBI lineage: Eukaryota > Metazoa > Mollusca > Gastropoda > Provannidae > Alviniconcha > Alviniconcha strummeri. The sequence goes on along the minus strand of OY757545.1, from coordinate 20,063,009 downwards.
CCACTCCTGTCCCGCTACCACCAGCCCCCTAACCCCCACCTCTCTTCCCCTCCTGCTCACAGGTCTCTCTGCCTTCAGCACCACCACCCCACCCCACCCTCACCCCGTCCAGCCCCACCCCACCCACCCACCCTTTTACAAAAAACTATATCAGTTCCACTCCGGTAACTGCACACAATGGCAAGGCGACCTGTTATTAGCAGCAGCAGATCGGTAGCAGTGGTGGCGCCTTTTGTTGTGTGTATTACCGTGCTTTGTGCTCCTCTGCTGTTCGAGGACTGCACGAAACAAAAGGCGCGAGTCGGTCCCATTGGCTGCACGGACTGCACGGACAGTCAGCAAGATTCCGTAACGTTATCCGCGGTACACATTAGGGGATCAGGTGGGAGATCAGTTGCAACGTGTGTGTGTGTGTGTGTGTGTGTGTGTGTGTGTGTGTGTGTGTGTGTGTGTGTTATGTGTGTGTGTGTGTGTGTGTGTGTGTGTGTGTGTGCGAGAGAGAGAGAGAGAGAGAGAGAGAGAGAGAGAGAGAGAGAGAGTGTGTGTGTGTGTGTGTGTGTGTGTATGCGAGTGTGTGTGTGTGTGTGTGTGTGTATGTGTGTGTGTGTGTGTGTGTGTGTGTGTATGCGAGTGTGTGTGTGTGTGTGTGTGTGTGTGTGTGTGTGTGTGTGTGTGTGTGTGTGTGTGTGTGTGTGTGTGTGTGAGCCGGTTTGGCCTAGCGGTAAGGCGTTAGGACGGTAGGCAGAGGGACCTCCGCTCGGTTCGAACCCACTTCGGCTCTCCTTTCTCTTCAAAAGTTGTGGTCTGTGGACACTGTCTTGTGACTTTGTCCCTCACAAGTAATGAAACACTAAAGTGGCTCTCATCGCTGCCCAGCTTAATGCAGGAGTCATTCTGGTGAAGACAGTGTAGCGATAGGTATATAATCTCCCTCTTTCCCCCTTCTCCCCGTCTCTAATAAACCTTATGGTTTCTGTGGACGCTAAGCATCATGGTTACTTACTCACATACAACCTTTTCACGTGCTGTGTGTCGATGCATGGGCATGCCATCTTTGGCCTTGGTTGAGTGAGTTTAGTGGCGTCTGTTGCACGGAGTTGTTTCACGCTTTCGAGCTCGACTATTTTCACGGATGTCTCGCACGAAAAACCGGAACAGTCTTGAACGAGTCGTTCAACCCATTGTTCAAGGCAGTTCACGGCTCTGTTCAAGGACATGTTTCAAGAAACCGGTGAATAGCTCAGTGGTAGGTTACTGCGCGCTGCACTCGTGAGAAGAATTTCTCGTGTGCGATGCAGTGCAATCCCTGGTAGGACCGGCAGAAAGAAAACTTTCTTCTGCAGAGTTAACTCTCCGTGCTAATTGTTTATTTTCGAATCCGTTCTACACACACCCCAGTGTTACCGCAGTGGCACGTATACTGACCCCGGTCACTCTGCCAGAAGTGCATGAGTTGGGAGGTTTACAGCTAGGCATTCATACACCCTCTCATTGTGAACTAACACAATTGTACTTCTGTACACGCACACACACACAAACACACACACACACACACACACACACACACACACACACACACACACACACACACACACACACACGCACGCACGCACGCACGCACGCACGCACGCACTCACACACACAGACACCCGCACACATGAGCATACTGACTATACAAAACTTAATATGTACACAACTTAAAACACCTCACAACGAAGACAGTTTTGAAGCCGAAAGGGAAGCGGTACGAATCTAACCGAAGTACTGTGCCTACGAATACGTGTGTCGCAGCCAAAGAACCACGACCTCTGGCCAATTTGAGTCACAGCAGCCATGGTGTAAAGGTAATTACAGGGGCAAAATGCCTTCAGCTGTGACCGGGGATGGCCCAGGAAGGAAATCATATTTCTATATTATTGTCGCTTATTCTGTCGCTTACTGGCCAAGAAACTGTTGTTTTTATATCATTGTCTATAGTGCTTCAGTACTGGCCAAGAAACTGCTATCTCTATTGTCTACAGGGCTTACTGGCCAAGAAACTGCTGTCTCTGTTTTATTGTCTAGAGCTCCTCTGTACTGGCCACGAAACTGCTGTCTCTATTGTCTGCAGTGCTTACTGGCCAAGGAACTACTGTCTCTATTTTCTACAACACTTACTACATGGCCAAGGAATTGCTATCTCTATTGTCTACAACGTTAACTGGCCAGGGAATTGCTGTCTCTATTGTCTACAGCGCTAACTGGCCAAGGAACTACTGTCTCTATTGTTTACAACACTAAATGGCCAAGGAACTGCTGTCTATATTGTTTACAACGCTAACTGGCCAAATAACTGCAATCTCTATTGTCTACAACGTTTACTGGGCAATGAGCGGCTATCTTTCTGGTCGACAACGCTTACTGGCCGAGAAATTTCTATCTCTATTGTCAGCAGCGCTTACTGGCCAAGAAACTGCTATCTATATTGTCTGCAGCACTTACTGGCCAAGGAATTGCTGTCTCTATTGTCTACAACGTTTACTGGCCGAGGAATTTCTGTCTCTATTGTCAGCAGCGCTTACTGGCCAAGAAGCTGCTATCTCTATTGTCTGTAGTGCTTACTGACCAAGAAACTGCTATCTCTATTGTCTGCAGTGCTTACTGGCCAAGGAACTACTGTATCTATTGTCTCCAGCGCTAACTGGCCAGGGAACCGCTATCTATATTGTCAACAATGCTAGCTGTTGTTATTATTCATCGCTTTTATATAGCGCTATTCTCTGCTCTCAAGCAGACTCACTGCGTACATGTTACATGCGATTCTGAAAGAGTGACTGTATCCTTTTATAGCGCATATTTTTAAGATCCACGACAGTGGTGTACTGATAGCGCTCTTTGGTTGTTGCATGGCTGGTGCCACGTGAAACTGCTGCCGTCTCGGCGCAAGTTCTGTGCACACCATTCAACTATGCATAAGTGTACAGAGTCACTTCATTCAAAGCCACACAGGTAGGGTGTATGTGTGTTTAGCTGTAACCTGCCATCTGCACTTTTGGCGGAATGTCCGGGATATTTTATGTGCTGCTGCGGTAACACGGGGGTGATCAAAATTATCCCGCCGCTCCTGCCGGGACTTGAACCCGGGACCTTTCGATCACGAGTCTGACGCTCTAACCACTGAGCTGTCTCCGCCCCCCAAATGGCCAAGGATTTGCTGTCTCTACTGTCTACAACGCTTACTGGCCAAGGATCTGCTGTCTCTATTGTTCACAACGCTTAACGGCGACAAGGAACTACTATCTAGGCAACAGTGTCTACAGCGCTTACTGACCAAGGAACCACTATCTCTATTGTCTGCAGCGGTTCGGTACTGGCCAGGGAATTGCTGTCTCTACTGTCTACAACACTTACTGGCCAAAGAACTGCTATTTCTGTTGTGTGCAGCGGTTCAGAACTGGCCAGGAAATTGCTGTCTCTATTGTCTACAACGCTTACTGACCAAGGAACCACTATCTCTGTTGTCTGCAGCGGTTCAGTACTGGCCAGGAAATTACTGTCTCTATTGTCTACAACGTTTACTGGCCAAAGAACTGCTATCTCTATTGTCTGCAGCGGTTCAGTACTGGCCAGGAAATTGCTGTCTCTATTGTCTCCAACGCTTACTGACCAAGGAACCACTATCTCTATTGTCTGCAGCGGTTCAGTACTGGGCCGGAAATTGCTGTCTCTATTGACTACAACGTTTACTGGCCAAAGAACTGCTATCTCTATTGTCTGCAGCGGTTCAGTACTGGCCAGGAAATTGCTGTCTCTATTTTCTACAACTCTTACTGACCAAGGAACCACTATCTCTATTGTCTGCAGCGGTTCAGTACTGGCCAGGGAATTGCTGTCTCTATTGTCTACAATGCTCACTGGCCAAAGAACTGCTATCTCTATTGTCTGCAGCGGTTCAGTACTGGCCAGGGAATTGCTGTCTCTATTGTCTACGATGCTCACTGGCCAAAGAACTGCTATCTCTATTGTCTGCAGCGGTTCAGTACTGGCCAGGAAATTACTGTCTCTATTGTCTACAACGTTTACTGGCCAAAGAACTGCTATCTCTATTGTCTGCAGCGGTTCAGTACTGGCCAGGGAATTGCTGTCTCTATTGTCTGCAGCGGTTCAGTACTGGCCTTACCGCCTTACTTCACTTCACCTGCCTGTGTTGGGCAACTCTAGCTGCCACACAGTGGATGGTACCATCTATAATTACTGTTAACAACGCTAACTGCCCAAAGAACTGCTATCTCTATTGTCTGCAGCGGTTCAGTACTGGCCTTACCGCCTTACTTCACTTCACCGGCCTGTGTCGGGCAATTCCAGCTGCCACACAGTGGGTGGTAACATATGAAAGAAGGTGCGCGGTGAACGAAGAGATCCTGTTGCAGTTTAGCAGACAAGTGGTGACATGCGCTTACAACTTCCGCTCGCTGTCTCAGCTAGTATGCAAGACATACGGTCAGTGTGCCAAATGTTTGATCACCTGATCACATGGGATTAGCTAGCGGCTGATATTCAGTGCACAATCAGCCAGATATACGGACGAACAAAACAAACAAACAAATCCATCCAATCACAAGCGAAAGTCACTATAAGCCTAGCTTGTTTAATGCCCATGCAATGAGTTTGTTTTCCCATACTTACATGAACGTAAACAAACTTTGCTCAAACCAACAAGCAAAGGTCTGACGATACAAGTACATTTCGTTTATGTCTGAACAGCCCGAGCAAGCTACGTATTCTCTGGCTCCTTGTTGGGGAAAAAAAGAACAAAAGAACAAAAAAAGAGCAGCAGGCTAGTACACTTTATACGACACGAAGTACTACGTCAGAAAATAAAAACGGAACAAAATAAATCAACAAACGTTAAGCACAGCCCCCAAGCCACCACGCTTCCTGATCTAGCTATCCGAGGATGTTGTTGATGATGATGATGATGATGATGATGATGTAGACTTTAATGTCCTCGGATGTCGGTTGACATATTAGGGACAAACAGTGACCAATGCCTAAGCATGGTTCAGTGTTGCTTTACGTCCACAGAAACCGTAAGGCTCGTTAGGGATGGGGAGCCCAGGACGGCCACCTCGATTTTCACACAGTTCCCGAACTCTGATTTGAGGATGTACCTCTGGTGGAGTTTATGTACCTTGTATTTACACGCATGCCAGGTGAGAGTTACCGTAGGCGACTCAGGTCTTTGTTGTTGTACTTGTGTTACATATTTCGAGCTCTGATTAACTCCCTTGCGTGCTGATTCTAGCTATTAACGTTCAGACTGTCGTAGAAAAAGGTAGCTGCATGGTCAAACTCGCTTAACGCCCAGTTGTCTCTGAAGAGGTACTGGCGGGGACCGAGATCCCAGGCAGTGGAGGAAGAGGGAGACTGACTATACCTGACGCTACACCGTCACCACCAGAATGATTCTGCATTAAGCTGGGCAGCAGTGTAAGCCATTTTAATGTTTTATTAACTGTGATGACAAGGTCGCAAGACAGTGTCCATAAACCACAACTTTTGAAGAGAGAAGAGAGCCGAAGCGGAATGGAACCGTGGTCCTTCTGCTCACCAGCCTTACCGCTAGATCCAAACATATAAAAGATTGAAAATAACACTATTTATTATGATTAAAAAAACCACAACATGCTAATTTTCGGGGTAATTCCCACTTTTCAAGCTACAAAACAACACTTAAACAGCAGTAAAACGGTGAAAAATTAGATATAGTATACATTTAATTTTTTTCAAAACAGCTCATCCAAACGCAGATAAGTATCCTACATCTCACTTTCTACGCTTAATTATTGTTTAAGTGTTTTGTAGCTTAAAAATCGCCCTGACATAACCGCACTGGTTGACT
>OY757545.1:19953253-20050753 GCA_963584105.1 Alviniconcha strummeri | reverse complement strand
TTCTTCGATTTTTATTTTACCAAACTAGCATCCAGAGAAGCTTCCACAGCCCTTCACCTTTGAGGTATGGTTTCCTTAACATCTTTTCAAGTGTTTTTTGTTTTGGTCACTACAAAACAACACAAAAGAGCAGTAATACCAAAGACAGTCATGGTTACTGGTACTGATGCGTGACTGTCATCATCTTAGTTCTAGCGGCCTTGTTCACTGTGAACTATACTGGGAAAATCAGCGAAAATGTGTTTGTGTTTAACACAGTAAGCCGTTGGGTCTTATCTACCACTTTAAGTGTGTGTGTGTGTGTGTGTGTGTGCGAGGGGGGGGGGGGGGGTGCGAGGGGGGGGGGAAGGGGGGGACATAAAGCGGAACCCGCCCTATGGCGCCGATGCTGCCAGAGTTAATTCTTTAATGCATTAATAACTAGCGGTTTTCTGTATGTTTGTTTTTGGTAGACAGTACCCTGTATATTTATTTATTTTTAAATGGGGGGGGGGGGGGGGGGGACCTTTCTTTCCTTTCTTTTTTCCGTTTGTTTTGTTTTGTGCGTGCATGTGTTTGTACCTGACGTACCGGACTGCTCCAACAGATTTCCATATATAATGGTCATGATTCCGAGAAGTAACGTTCTTTGAGTGTACAAGATCAAAAATGAAGCGCAAATGACACCGGCGACGCTGCAACCCCCCCACCCCCCGGCCGGCCGGTAAATGAATCTGAAAGAGCGCAGTGCTAGCATTACAGTTTAACTTGGAACGATAATCAGTACCGGCCCTAGACAACTTCACCACTGGACATGACCAGACAATTTGCCCCTGGCTGGACAATTTACCACTGGACATGACCAGACAATTCGCCCCTGGCTGGACAATTCACCACTGGACATGACCAGACAATTCGCCCCTGGCTGGACAATTCACCACTGGACATGACCAGACAATTTGCCCCTGGCTGGACAATTCACCACTGGACATGACCAGACAATTCACCCCTGGTGGACACTTCACCACTGCAGACAGGATAACTTAGGATCGACAATTTACAGCCAGTAACCATCACTCAGTGACAGTCAGCATTGACTTTGTGAAGGCAGCCATCCAGACTGTACGCTGTGGTGTGTGTGTGTGTGCATGCGTGCATGTGTGTGTGGGTGGGTGCATATGTGTGTGGTGTTGTGGTCAGTGTGTGTGTGTGTGTGTGTGTGTGTGTGAGAGAGAGAGAGAGAGTGAAAGAGAGCACGTACTAATCCGTGGTTCAAAGTTCATGCCTCTTATCATTTGTATATTAATTAAATCTGTTTATTGCTTGAAAAGGGGATCTACCCTTAAAAATGTGCACACTTTACATTATCTGATTAAAATAAATGTTTACATTTTCAACTGTTTGTGTGTTCCGGTCGAGAAGTCGTCAAGTAACGTTACTGTGCGAGTTCGTGATTGTTAAAAATAAACTTATTGCCAGTATTTCTTTTGTGAAGCACCACCCCTGGTCAGTGCACACACACACACACACACACACACACACACACACACACACACACACACACTCACACACACACACACACACACACACACACACATACACACACACACACTAACCAAACAATGTTCCACTAGCACAGAGTAGCATGAAAAAAAGTATCACAGACAAAAGTACAGACAGGTACCAACAGTCAGTTCAGTATTAAAAAACACACACAAAAAACAACTTGTGTTTGTAAAGTTTCATGTTCTTGCTGCTGCCAGTACAAAAGGCTGTTCTAAAGAGCATTCTTTTGTGAAGCATCATCCCTGGTCACACACACACACACACACACCCTGACACACGCAGAAGCACATGCACACACTCTCTTTCATACATGCAAATTCACACAAAAACAGATTAAGGTTTTATTAGAAATATGTTCAGCTAGAAGTATGTGTATAATTATGTATAATATATATTTATAAAATTGTACATAGATTACATTAACTGACTACACAACAAGTAGCAATAACCAAACACTGTTCCACTAGCACAGAGTATCATGAGGAAAAGTATCACAGACAAAACCACAGACAGGTGCCAACAGTTAGTACTCAAAAAAAGAAAGGGAAAAAAAAACATGCTGGTAAGGTTTCATGTTCTCGCTGCTGCCAATGCAAAAGGTTATTCAAAAACGTGCATATGTTCATTTAACATACCAATTCTATGTAGAGTATAACTACATCTGAGACAGATGTACTGGTAAATATTACCACATTTAAATGTTCACTGAATGTGTCATGACCCTGTAAATCATAATCATATACCAAAGAAAATATGCACATAATCTACAACTCCTGTGAAACACTGACTTCACACTTGTTCAACTGTGTGCTGCAACAACTTTTAGATGGTCACCTCTTTCATACATGTGACATATAAATGTGCATCTCAGAACTTGAAAGTAACAATTACACACCAAAATACATCCACGTTCTTTTAAGACGTGCAAATGGCTTTCATCAGTGTTGTGAGAAATTTCACTTCATGCAAGGATTTTTTGGACTGAAGGAGAAAGACACTGGTGACCAATGAAGACTGAAACCAACAGAGCCAGCAGTAATATTAAAATTTTAAAACCACTTTCTTTATGTCCAGTTTTTAGATTTGAAAAAAAAGAGAGAGAGAGAAAAAAAGAGGAAGATTTAGATTGTGTTAACAGTGCACAGAACCACTGTGGTGAAAAGTTCTTAGTCAACTATGTGAATAGCTTCTGGAAGAAGTAATGTTTGGTCCCATATTATGTAAAACAGGGAGATAGCCCAAATTTTACATATACCCAGAACAGTTCAAAAGACACACAAACAAACAACAACAATGAAACAAACAAACAATGCGGCTAGGCAAAATTGGAGGAAGAACAAGAATAAGGGAAAACTTATTTTAGACATATAATTACAATAATTGCTAATAAAATGACCTTCAAATACATGTACTTTAAAACAGTTATTCTTTAAAATACGCTATATATGTATATATATATATTTACATGGATCAGAAACTGTCAAATAAAATAAAAAATGCATCTTTCAGATCTATTTGATGCTATAATTATTTTTTGGATAAAGAAATAAGGCTACATTGCTACTGTGAAAGAAAACTAAAGAAGCATTTATAAAAAAAAAATATTGTTGAGACTAAGTCCTCAAAATCTTTTACCCTCAGTACCATGAGCAGCTTGTAATGCACAAGAGCATGTACAAAATAGAAATTCTACTGAGTATGGGGCAAAAAACAAAAACAGTGAAACTACAGTCCTCAAAATGAAGACACTACCATCCTGAAAATTTCTTTCTTTTGGGTTCAGCTGCTCATGTGAAAATGATGATTTATCCTGATTTAATTTGTATATATGTGACAATAATAAAATATATCCAATTAATGCTATCACACTGTTAATTCATTCAGACAGATCAGCATAACAGAATATCTGCTTCCCCAATGAACTATGAAGCAGTTCTAGAAGTAAATTTTATGGCAATGAAAGGAATATCTGAAAATGACAAACATATCCCTTTCACTGCCATACAATGTATATAGTGAGTCGCATCTTCCAAAAAAGAATGTTCTCAAGTGGTATGCAAACCCGACATTACCCACACACATAGTGTGACACAGATTATGTATCGTTGCATGGGAAGCATTCATTCTTGAGGAATGTGACTCCATACATATACATCTACACAGCTTCCACCACTTGCATGCTGCAGGACTACTGTCAACATCAGAGGCTATATGGACGTTCTGTGTTTCAACTTACTTATAAATCTGTGTTTAACTCATATGATTCAGGCACTTTTGGCCTCCTCCGCCTGTCTGTGTTTAACGCACCAACATCGTCCCGTTAATGTGAACAGTTCCACCCTTTGTTTTCTCTTTTCCTAGTCAAGAAAGCAGCCAGATGAAGGTTAACAAACAGGAGGAGGAAGTAGGAAGTAGGAAACAGGAAGTGGGAAGTAGGAAACAGGAAGTGGGAAGTAGGAAACAGGAAGTGGGAAGGGGAACAAGAAGTGGGATGGAGGAAATGGGAAGTGGGAAGTAGGAAACTGGAAACGGGAAGTTGAAAACAACAGGAAGTGGGAACAGGGACCCGGGAAGTGGTGACAAATGGAGCTGTGCCTTACAAAAATACAGAAACTCTTAAACTTCTGAGTGCTGGATGTCACTGTCGTCTGGCAGTGGTACTATGACAAAACTGTGTGCAAGAAAACACATGTAGATCGCATAAATTCACTCAGGTGCACACATAATTCCAACATATGAAAACTAGCTGCTGCCACTACATTTCTTTTGCAGGGTGCAAAAGATGATCTGGGTGGAGGAGGGGGAGCAAAACAAAAAAAAACAAAAAAAATGATCTGTGGTATTTATTTTTTGAGTTCAGAAAAAAGGCAGTTAAAATTCCATAGCATGTCTCTTTAGGGATGAATCATGATTATGTGAATCACCAATTTAAGAAAAGGTGGAATGCAATCACACACACAGAAAATACACAGAACAATCACCACCAATGGATAAGATCATCAGTGTTATATAATTTACATTTTGCAAAGTATAGGAAGGGGGAAAAAAGATAATAATCTGTCATGTGATTGTACAGCTAGCTATGTGAATATTTAAAACTGAGCAAAAGTACATTTTTCTCTTTAAAAAAAAATGGATAGGGAAATCTATTTTACCCCTAAATAACAAAGAACTTTTTTTTTCATGTATCTATGAACAAAATTAGATCAGAAAGCAAACTAAATCAAGATGGCAGTATGACATTTTCCACTGTCAGAATCATGATCCATCAAAAAGGAGAACATAACAATTGCTGAACGTATTTCTCATGTTAACAAATTAAACCTCTAAAAACTTCCCCTGGCTCTCCTAGAAAAAGAAAAGAACTCATCAAGATTAACAAACACAAGCGTGAAAGCTACGCCATAATGAACTACAGCCACACACATGAACTAATCTGCCTGATACCAAACCGAGGCTGAAGATGCCCCACATTCACATTCTGTCACCTATGTCTTTCTGGAGCCTAGTGAGAGCAAGTTCCGGTAAACACGATTATAACTCTTGTTGAGGTTGCTGGTAAAAAGTTCTCGGTGGGATTTTCCAGCCAGCTGAGCAGCTTGTTCTGTCCAGTAGTGGCCACGATCCACATGCACTAAACTCTTGGGACTGCTGGGGCAAAGAAGAAGAGAAAAGCAGTGACAACAACATGAATCCAAGAAAACATAATCAAAGTAAGAAAAGTGTGCGTCAAACACACAAAAAGCCAACATTCCTGATTTCAACCATGTATTTAACAATCACATCTGTTAAACACACAAAAAGCCAACATTCATGATTTCAACCATGTATTTAACAAGTATATGAAGTTTATGCTTGATCAAATAAGAACAGATATTGAGCAGCTGTTGCTTTCCAACATCACTGTGACCTTGAAGTTCTGAAGGTCATCAAAACTGGTATGGATGGGCAGAGCTCAGATGGGGTTATAATTTATCAAAGATGACAGATCTTGCTTCAACAGTGTGACTGTGTCCAAGAAATAACCTAACATCAACATTTTAGTCAAGTCGGGAACATGTCAATCACCTCCCTTAAAAAATATACCTGCATTACAAACAACATTAAATACAATCTTCTTCCTGCACTTTACAGTCGTACAAAGTCTGAACTTTCTTCAAGAAATCACACTGAAGAATTCAACTTTCAGTTTAAACAGTTGATGCCACCATAGCCTTAAAAACAAGAAAGAAAGCCAGTGTATAAAGCTCAATACCATCATGCAAAGGTAAGCAAGTAAACATGGTGCTTAATGTCCACAGAAACCGTAAGGCTGGTGCTTAATATCCACAGAAACCGTAAGGCTGGTGCTTAATGTCCACAGAAACCGTAAGGCTGGTGCTTAATGTCCACAGAAACCGTAAGGCTGGTGCTTAATGTCCACAGAAACCGTAAGGCTTCTTAGGGGTGGGGAGCAGGGGGGAAAGGGGTATGGCGTTAGGTGGAGAGGGGGATTATGTACCTGTCATTACACTGTCACCACCAGAATGACTTCTGCATTAAGGTGGGCAGCGATAAGAGCCATTTTAATGTTTCATAATTGCGGAGGACAAAGTCACAAGACAGTATCCACAGACCACAACTTTTGAAGTGAAAGGAGAGCCGAAGCAGATTCAAATCAAGGTCCTTCTGCTTACCAGCCTAACGCCTTACCACTAGGCCAAACCAGCTCACATCCAAGGTTCAACATTAACCAGATTTATAGCAGCCAAGAAAATGGGAGGATTAAAGTTTTCACCCTGTACATCTGGCCTGGCAGTCTGACAGTGACGACTAGATACAGACTCCTATTCTGTCAACATCATCCAAAAACTACACTATCGCAGAAGCAAAGAAAGAAAGAAAGAAAAATCATGTAAACTCAGAAAGACTGCGACAGAAAAAGGCAACTGACCCTGTCAATACAAGGGAATATACCTCCGGCTCTTTGCAAGTCTGGTTGACAATTCAAGGTCGTACAAGGACGGGTAGTAGTACGGCGACAAACGGTAGCGATCAAGAACCTGCACAGACACAAACATCCACACATAATCACCAAGCGAATCACCATTACACAGGAGGGGGAGACAGAGTGTAGTTTGGAGTGCAAAAATAATGAATTTCTATCTTGATAAAAAGCAATCTCCAAACCAACCTTTTTGCACATTTGTTCCAACTCATGAAATTCTCATGACTGTGTTTGTATGCATGTTTTGTATGATACATATTGTCACCAATATGGGTGTTGTTTACCTTGTAAAGTGCATAGAGCATATAATTATTACAAATATTATTATTCTATCTACTGCAGATTCATGTAGTTTACTGGTAAGAAAGCTAAGGACTCAAAATTGGCATGACGGTGTGAAAAGTGTACTGGGCACCACAAAACATTCCATGTGCAATGGCAATGACATTTGGCAATAAGCTGTATTGTGTATTGGATTGTGTACTTCTGCACTTTATGATACATTCCTTAACAAACAAAAAAAGCTTTTTTTTTTTAGTTTAGTTTTTTTTTTTTTTTTTTTTGGGGGGGGGGGGGGGGGGTGAATGGCCACCTGGTTGTTATGTTTTCCAATCCCTGTGGTTACATTTGTGTTCACTATCACTGTATTCTGGTCAATGCGCTACAGTACGCCTGATACCATGGACCGTCCACCATTCACAAACACCCACTAATACAGCTACAGTAATGGGGATTCCAACAGAACTATGTTGAGCAACAGTGCTCCCAAATGAAAACTGCATTATATGATTGTGTAATACATGTACTTTCTTCTTTAGTTTTTCCTAACAGCATTGACCCCAGTTTACAAGTGAAACAATCAACTGTCAAAAATTGATTAAAAATAATTATTTTTAAATTGCACTGTTGCATACAATGATCTTCCCTCTGTCCTTCCATATCATCAAACAAATGAATTCTTCATCTTCAACTGATAACACATGGACCTCCAGAAATGGACCCCCTGCTGTGGGCAAACGATCCAGAAGTGACTGACCGGTCTGGTGCTGGACTGACAAGTCAATCAGCTTTGTCAAAGCAGTCTCTGACATAAATAACAACCGCAAAGAAAAATCAGTTGGCTGCTGTACTGTACAACTTTATATCTTTCAGATTCAGTTCAAAAAGTAATATTGCCACCTCTTTCCTGTGCTGAGTTACTGTAATGCGGAATCTGGTGAGAGTAACCTTCACGTACCTACCTGCTCTTGAATTTGTATGTGCCTATGAAAATTAGAAGTGGGACATTTAGTGACAGTTTATCACCACAGAAGTGGTAAGGCAAAGGGGTATGCAATCTAAATGCAATAGACATCAGGCAACCACTGAGAAAGGCAGTATGCTTCATATTAATCTAAATTAGAGAGGTGAATGTGGACCACTGCAGACAAATAAAATAAGGGTTGTTACAGGTGACTGAAATAAGGGTTGTTACTGGTGACTGAAATGAGGTTAGTTACAGGTGATTGGAATGAGAACTGTGACAGGTGACCAGAATGAGAATTACAACAGGAGACTGAAATGAAGACTGTTACAAGTGAATGGAATTAGGTGACCAAAATTTGGTGAGGATTGTTACAGGCAATTGAAATGATTGTTACAAATGATTGAAATAAGGATTGTTACACATGCTGAAAATGAGGATTGCTACAGGTGACAGAAATAAGAATTGTTACAGGTGACTGAAACAGGAATTGGTACAGGTGAGTCAAAAAAAGGATCACTACAAGTGACAAATTCCCAGGTGACAGAATGAGGATTACTACAGGCAACTAAAATAAGGATAGTTTACAGGTGACTGAGATAAGGATCGTTGCAGTGAAGTCACTGCAGGTGACAGAAGTGAGAATTACTACAAGTGACTGAAACAAGCAGCATCTCTTGCTGGTGACTAAAATGGGGACTTTTACAGGTGAGTGAAATGAGGATTACTGCAGGTAACTGAAATAAGGAGCATCTATTGTAGGGTCTAAAATGGGGACTTTTACAGGTGAGTGAAATGAAGATTACTGCAGGTAACTGAAATAAGGAGCATCTATTGTAGGGTCTAAAATGGGGACTTTTACAGGTGAGTGAAATGAAGATTACTGCAGGTAACTGAAATAAGGAGCATCTATTGTAGGGTCTAAAATGGGGACTTTTACATGTGAGTGAAATGAAGATTACTGCAGGTAACTGAAATAAGGAGCATCTATTGTAGGGTCTAAAATGGGGACTTTTACAGGTGAGTGAAATGAAGATTACTGCAGGTAACTGAAATAAGGAGCATTTGTTGCAGGTGACTAAAATGGGGACTGTTACAGTGAGTGAAATGAAGATTACTGCAGGTAACTGAAATAAGGAGCATTTGTTGCAGGTGACTAAAATGGGGACTGCTACAGTGAGTGAAACGAAGATTACTGCAGGTAACTGAAATAAGGAACATTTGTTGCTGGTCTAAAATGGGGACTGTTACAGGTGAGTGAAATGAAGATTACTGCAGGTAACTGAAATAAGGAGCATCTATTGTAGGGTCTAAAATGGGGACTGTTACAGGTGAGTGAAATGAAGATTACTGCGGGTAACTGAAATAATGAGCATCTATTGTAGGGTCTAAAATGGGGACTTTTACAGGTGAGTGAAATGAAGATTACTGCAGGTAACTGAAATAAGGAGCATTTGTTGTAGGTGACTAAAATGGGGACTTTTACAGGTGAGTGAAATGAAGATTACTGCAGGTAACTGAAATAAGGAGCATTTGTTGCTGGTGACTAAAATGGCGACCATTACAGGTGAGTGAAATGAAGAGTATTGCAGGTGCTTAAGACAAAGATCACTGCAGGTGGCAATCACTGAAGTGCGGATTATGGAAGGTGACTGAGGTGAGGAGTGGTGTAGGAGACTGAAGGAAAATGAATGCAGCTAGAATAAGAAGGTGCATTTTAACAAGGTATTACCAGACATGACATTTCCCGGAAGAAAAACAACAAATAAACCACAATACCTTTCCTTTCAAATCTGCAAAAAGCTGAATACCTAACAAAGATAAAGTGGCAGAAAATGCAGCTTAACAAAGTATGTGAATGGAACAGAATTCTCAAACAAAATTTAAATATGTCTCAAACTGCATGCTGAAGAAATAACAAACAAAACCCTACCACAAATCTTTGGCACCAAGGCTGAAGAAGGCGACATGCTTACCCCCCCCCCCCCCCCACAAAAAAGAAGAAACAAACAAAAGCAAAAACAACAACAACTCCCAAAACAACAAACCACCATAATTGAAACATGTCTGGTAACCTCAAGTTATAAATGCAGAAGAAAATGAACAGATACCGAGTAGTAAGGTGTATAAGGGGAGGTTAGGTCGGAGAGTCTTGCCAAACGACGATTTTCTTCGATTCTTCTCCTTACACGATCAGCCAGAATGGAGTAGTAGGTGGGGGAGTAGGGACGCAGGCCGTAGCGTGCTTCAAAGGAAGGGCGGTGCAGAATTGGGCTGGCCGAGCGGGGCCTGGGGCGGTACGTCGACAGCGGGCGAGACGTCAGCGCTGCGACTTCTGCATCTGCACGCAGAAAATCCCATTGGTCACTTGCACAAGCATCAGGAGGCAAACAGGAAAAACATGGATATTATGAGACTGTGGTCAGTCAAGGGAGACAACAAAATTAAATCATTCAATCAACTTTTAAACAGACCTCCAGTAGAAAACTACTCTAAAACTCTGATTGTATATATATGGCGATGACTGGTAGAACTGTTTGTGGCCTGTACAAAGAGAGTGAACAGTGTTCCGAGTTAACTGGTATCTTGTTAGTGTGAAGGGAGTCACTGCACATTATAAATAAATGCATTTATTACAATTATTGTGAGCTGGATTTTCACTGACCTTTAATGTCTGATGATCACTGTGTGGTAGTGGCATGCAACAGTAAAATTTGAACTGTGAGATGAACTGCGCTCAATAAGGCATGTAATAACAACAGTAAAGAGGCAGCACCCACCTTCATCACAAGTGCTGTACTTGGGCTTGTACACTGGGAGAGGATCTGTGAGTGGTTCACGGATCACCTGAATTGGACAGCAATCAGATTCAAACCAGATGACACCAGCAAGCAATAAGTCAGCACAGGTTACTGCAGTGTCAAACCAGATGACACCAGCAAGCAGCAAGTCAGCACAGGTTACTGCAGTGTCAAACCTGATGACACTACCAAACAGTAAGTCAGCACAGGTTACTGCAGTGTCAAACCAGCTTACAGCAAGTCAGCACAAGTTACTGCTGTGTCAAACCAGCTGACAGCAGCAAGTCAGCACAGGTTACTGCTGTGTCAAACCTGATGACACTACCAAACAGCAAGTCAGCACAGGTTACTGCAGTGTCAAACCAGCTGACAGCAGCAAGTCAGCAGAGGTTACTGCTGTGTCAAACCTGATGACACTACCAAACAGCAAGTCAGCACAGGTTACTGCAGTGTCAAACCAGCTGACAGCAGCAAGTCAGCAGAGGTTACTGCAGTGTCAAACCAGCTGACAGTAGCAAGTCAGCACAGGTTACTGCAGTGTCAAAAGCATTCTAGATTGTACAGTGCAAATTTCCCAGAGAGACTCAGTTTCACGATTGATGTTACTTACAAAATAGATCGAATATGGTGTTTCTGAATTCTGCACTGATTGCACACAACAGAGAGAGGGGAGAGAGAGAGAGAGAGAGAGAGAGAGAGAGAGAGAGAGAGAGAGAGAGAGAGAGAGAGAGAGAGAGAGAGAGAGGGAGAGAGAGAGAGAGAGACAGCCAGCCAGACAGACAGACAGACAGAGACAGAGAGACTGAGAGACAGACAGACAGAGATAGAGAGAGACACACACACACACATACAGAGAGACAGAAGAGAGAGTATGCGAAAACAAACTCCTTGGTAACAGTAAAAACAAAACACCCAGTATAATAACCTATATTCTGCTCCTAAAAATAAAATAACCTTTTTGGTAACGGTAAACACAAAGTACAGAATAATCTCTCTTCAAAATAAACTGTTGTCAATGAATAAAATACTAGTGATATCATATATAGCAATGAGACTTGGTGGTTTTCTGTACTGTACCAATCAAGTTGATTATCATTATTTGACTGTAAAGTGGTTTCTTTTGTTTTTTGTCAGTTACAAATGCACAAGAACAAGAACAACATGTCCGACTTTGCTGCAGTGTATTTATTACTATGTTAACATGATTTATCACTAGATAAATACACTGTATTGATGTGTATAAAATGTGTGTGTGTGTGTGTGTGTGTGTGTGTGTGTGTGTGTGTGTGTGTGTGTGTGAGTGTGTGAGTGTGTGTGTGTGTGTGTGTGTGTGTGTGTGTGTGTGTGTGTGTGTGTGTGTTTGCATATCTTTCACATAGTTATGCTTGAACCCTTGTTGATGTCAACATGATGTGTTAGCTTTCTATTAAATTGTTGATAACAATTTTCACATAGTTATGCTTGAACCCTTGTTGATGTCAACATTATGTGTTAGCTTTCTATTAAATTGCTGATAACAATTCTCCATCTCAATGTACATTATGGGTGTTATACTATGCTTGGTATAGTAAGCAGGGTAGGCGCTTTACAATTTTCCATAATTATTATTATAGATTACCTTGTCCAGGTAATAACGACTCTTGCGAGATGAGTGGCA
Source organism: Alviniconcha strummeri (assembly GCA_963584105.1). Taxonomy (NCBI): domain Eukaryota; kingdom Metazoa; phylum Mollusca; class Gastropoda; family Provannidae; genus Alviniconcha; species Alviniconcha strummeri. The sequence goes on along the minus strand of OY757545.1, from coordinate 20,038,520 downwards.
AAGGTCAAGGTCATCAACTTGGAACATGCAAACAAACACATGCATCAAACACTGGCAAAGCAGTCACTAACAGACTGGCATAACACAGTCAACACAATGGCTAGGTGTGGACTCCCTGAGTGTTCCTTTTACTTCCCTCTTTCTTGGTCTTTTTTCTTTTCTTACATGCACCAGTCTTAATAAAGCAGGTCATGGTGGGTAATGAAATCAGAAGTGAGAATGACCAAAAGTAAGGCTGGATTGCCATTTTTACCAATCGCAACCTTGTTTCTGATCTTGTGACATCTTGCTCATGTTGCATACAATTTTTTTTAATGGACTGCTTTCAGCTTCTGAATAAGTTCTCTATGAAAAAAGAAGGTTGGAGAAAAACAAAAAACAAAAACCACAAAGCTGAAAAAGGATCTTTGTTGTCAAAGTTATGGTTAGTACAATATTTCAACAAACACTTAAAACATACAGTATCACAGCTGTAAAACACTACAGTGGTCCCAAATCCTAGTCTTTTTCACACAAACACAGATGCTTCATGTGCATAACTCTATCACAGCATTCCAGGCCACTACAAAGCTGCAAACAGGACTTGGCAAACCCCACATCAACCACAGCAAAATTTCTGTAACCTTGTGTCCACACTGGCATAGAAAATGTCCCTTCCTGTGGTGAAAACTGCCATGTCCAATGCAAGGCTGACCAGTGATTCTCCGGTATGCTTTGCATACAGAACAAAGGGGTCTGTCGCAAGTGGTGCAGCATGTATTAGACTCTGTACATAATAAAGGAGGGTGTCCCTCATTGATTAAAGGGGACCTCAAGCAAAGAGTCATCACAAGTCCTGTTAAATGGAATGCAATAAAAAAAATTAAAAAAATTAAAGCACTCACTGCAGTTTGTGGTCTAGTTGGCTCAAAACTGACATCTGACAGTTGCAAAAAGTCACCACTGAATTTGTGACTAGGTCTATGAAATTATAAATGCATTTGGCCTGTGTGGCAGATGTGTAAATTTCATCATGAGTAAACCATTTTCTGCCCTTCATTAACACAGATCAAACCAGCATGGTACTAAAGGAGCTAAAATTTGAAGCAAAACAAAAACCCAACGTCTATTGTGTAAATATTGATAGAAGCACCATATGAAGCTTGCGGGTGTAAATGTTTGAAAATTTTCCACATTTTGAAGCCAGCTTGTGTCTTCACTATGGGCCCCCACTAATTGCTGGGATGAGTCTACGCTAAAGTGACTAGGCATTTGGAGACTGGGATCAGTATCACAACTGTGCACACTTCGGTTCAGCAGAGAAACACCTGCATCAGCCACTGGACAGAGTTTCAACACCGCCAGAAAAATACCCACAGACATGGAAGTAGTGTGAAGCAGTGCCACTTGTCAGAAACTTCACCAAGTCAACAAACAGAATGGAGACAACAGCCAGAGGCCAGAGGCCAACATTTTCAGGTTAGGTGCATGTCAGCAGAACAGTAGGCAGCATTCAATCACTTTCGTAGAAATTCACACTAACTGCTCCAACTAACACACTAACTGCTCCATGCAGCATGCGTACATCCTGATACATCCACAACCATGACGTAATCAAACTTTTAACAACTGTGAAAAAAGCAAACACCTAATCTGCCAAAGGAAACATGCCACTCTATGCAAAACAAACTGTCCGGCGTGCTAATGAACAGAAGTGCAAGAACCTTTGGGCAGTCACAGTAATGGAACTTGGAATGACCCCAGTAGGGGCGTCCATAATAGCGCTGGTACACCTCGCACAAGGTGCACTTGTATTTGCGCAGACACGTAGCACAGGAACTTAGGTTGTGATAGTATTTGGTGTGTCCAGGGTAATAGGTGCCGTAAATTCGCAGGCTTTCCTCGCACAAAGAGCACAGACAGCTGGAGACACACGTGTCTGATTCTGCACAGGGAATGGTAGGAGCCTTAACAGTGGAATAAATATTCTGGTACTGTTTTTTCCCCAGTCTTTACCCCTCATCTTTGCTTGCTGGTTGTTGTTTTTTTTTTTTTTTTTTTTTTTTTGGCTGTTTCTCTTTCATGAATTTAAGTTCTTTCAGTTCAATCCTGCTCATGGAAATACTTTTAAGTAAATGTATTTGTGCTAAAGTAGAGCTTAAGGATCTGGAATATTATTGAGTCAGTTTGCACCTCCAGAGAAACAGTTCAGCATATTTCTGTCCCACCACCCACCACAAAAAAAAAAAAAAAAAAAAAAAAAAAAATCTATAAATTTTAATGCAGAAATAAATCTATAAATCCCTTCCTTTTCTGACTTTCTTCTCAAAAGCATTTCAAACCCCATGCAAAGTAAAGTTTCTGATAAGCAACCAAATGCTATGACTCACTGGAGAAAGTGAGGGTTTTCTTGGGCTTCCTCCCTCTGGACTTGGCATGGCTGTCTGGTCCGCCTCCTGGCACACGCCCAATCAGGTCCTGATCCAGCTGTCCCACAACACAGGCAAACGCAAACACCATATAGCTTTTCAAGCACACATTGCATGACCAATCAATCACTCCTATGCTGGAAGCCACACTCCGAGCACCGCTTTCCAGCACCTTCCTCCAAACTCTGCCAGATTTGGTTATGCCACTGAAGGGGCACTCTTTGTCTCCGTGCAGCTGTCCAGCGATGCGGTCAGCGCCCTCCGGAAGGTTTGGGTACTAGTGTGACTGTAGAAGCAATCTAGCGCCAAAGCACGCTTGTAAACAAGAGATGCATTCACCCCAGGTAAAAAAAAAAAGAGTTCTGTCTCGATTCAAACGATTGTGGTTTTATTTGTGCTGGCGTAAACTTTGTTGGTGGCTATAAATGACAATCCTTGTTTTATTTCAGTTGTTTGTAATAGACATACATATACTACTGTTTGAGCACCAATGAAAAAACTGCTAGTTAGCTGACCGTTTTCTGGACCCTATGGCGTAACTAAATATGGCAGTGGTTGAAGGATGTTGTAAACCAGTGCTTGGAGTTTGGCTGGAAGCTTCACCAACTGGTTACTGGGCATCAGAGTTTTTTGCTGAGTCACCTTTTTACAATAACTGTATGGTTGTTGGGAGAGTGAGAAACAGTTGAATCAGAAGGATGTAGTTTTTACTGTGCCTATTTTGAAGCATTCGAGTGTCGTTGTATGTGTACGTAAGTTCATAACACCTGTCCTTTTTACTACTGCATGCATACATAAGTTCATAACACCTGTCCCTTTTATTATTCTATTTAATTTATTTTGTTTTTGTTGTTCTACAATGTATATTGCTATATAAAAGTTATTACTGTCATTACACCAAGACACAATGTTCTGAAATCAAGTACTCATGAATCAAACTCAGTCACCCCATCATAAGGCTCAAACAAATCACGGAGCCCTATATCACACGGGCACAGTGCCAAAGTGTAGCAGGAAATAAAAATCAACTAGAGAAAAGTGCCAAAAACTGCTCTGAACTGACTTGCATGGTAGGGGCTTTGATGGGAATTGGTGGCTCATTGGCTAATGTGCTGGACTGTAAAAATCCAGTGGCCAGGTGTTCGACTACCTTAAGCATCAGAGTAAAGGACCTTTTTTCCAGTTCTTCTGAGTCAACACTTGTGCAGATGCATTAGTGCCTGTCTCATTTTCAAGTGCACAGCATGTACTAAGACAGTTGCACATGTTAAAGATCCCATTTCAACCTTTCACCAAGAGAAGGCCTTAATGGCTGGCAGCATGGAATCACACAGATGCCACACAATAGGAGCAGAATAATCCAAAGGATGATTGCAGCCACTCCTAAAGGAAGAGGAGAAGAGTTATCTGTCACGGATAAATCTCCTGGGTTCCTTCTTCATCAGCAGCCAGTCTCCAACAGCACTGCCGACTTGAACCCAAGCACACCAGTCACACACACACGCAGACAACCTTACCTTGCGTACCACAAAAGGCGGGCGTGGGTCAATAGTGTCCGAGAGGTCAAGGTCAGTAAACCTGCGGAGAGGAGAGGGGGACCTGCAACGAGAAAGAGAAGCTTTGGTTGGCTGCTGGTAGTGAGGCGGGCGATCGTCCCACATCCAGTCTGAGCTCGTTGAAGAGTAACTGCAATTTGACGACGCTGTTTTGGCTGACCTGAAATAATTAAACAGAGGGTAGGTGAATTTCTGATGTCAGAGCAGGGGTGCAGAGCATAGCCTCTCATGGAAGTTCTGCTCTGTGATAATGTATGTGAAATAACTGTCTGACTTTAGTGTCCCTTCAGTGGTGTCAATGTTTAAGGGGTGTTTTTATTTATTGGGCACTCATGTTCTACACATAGTTTATTGCCAGTTCTCAACATGGAATGTAGCATTTTTCCAGAAATGTAATGTTGCAATAGCTCTGTCATATGACAGTGACTGTCAAGCAGTGGATATAATGGGTTCAGTTCAGTTCAGTTCACAATAGCATCTATGTGCTTAGGAAAGCCCATATGTGCTCAACCCCATCTCACAAGTTTTTCCAATGTTGATGGCACTTTTTCATCCTTTTAAGGAAAATTGTTGAGTACTTCCTCTTTGTATCCCCATCCCTATCAGGGAAAAAACAAAACAAAAAATAAACACATCTATCAGCTTTTTTAACGTTTCCATTTCATTTCATTTTTGACTGAGTCAGGGGAGATGCATCTTTACTGTAATTAACTTTCCTTCACCCAACTATGTGTGCATGCGTGTGCATGTGTGTGTGTGTGTATGTGTGTGTAAAACTAGTGGGTGTTATGTCTTATAGAATTATCACAGCTACACATCCTTTTTTCTTTTGTTTGATAAGTTAGTCTGAAACAGCAAAATATACAACATACGACATTTGCCTTCATCACTCCATTTTCATGCAAATGAAAATCTCCATACTGCACAGTACAACAGAAAGACATGTTAAAGCACTGCAAGAAAAACAATGTGAGTAAAGCACATATATAAATATATATATGTATGCAAAGCAAATACAAATTATGTTTTTTGTAAAAGATGTGGAATGGTGTGGTGTGCTGTAGTCTAGTTTGGTTGGTGTGTGTGTGTGTGTGTGTGTGTGTGTGTGTGTGTGTGTGTGTGTGTGTGTGTGTGTGACAGACAGACAGACAGACAGACAGACAAGGAAAGCATAATATACTTGCAAATAACGAAACTACTAACATAACTGTTTGAGAATTAGCCACAAAAAAGGGGGGAGAATGCTAGTTCCAACTGCAGTAAACTACAATAACAAATCATGCTAAATATCTTTGCAGCTGCCTATCATCAAAAAATCATTCAGAGAAGAAGAAAATCAACATACTATGCATAAGCAGCACTAAAATAGGACACCAGCAATGTGTAGATTATAAAGCATAAAACATTAACAAAATCACTGCCACAAACTCTCTACATTTAGTTTGTTGCACATGTACCCGCAGTTGATATTCACTCCCCTCCCCCAGTGCATTTTTAGTTAGCTTTAAAACACATGTTAATACACAGAAATAATGCCTTGTACACATGAACAAAACATAAACAGGGTTGCACAGGGAAAAACACACAAGAATCTTACCTAGCACGCCTCACTGGACTTCTGCGTGTCTTTCGGTAGGTTCTTCTCTCCTGCAACCGAGGAAAAGATCACAGTAAAACAAAGACTGCAAAAATGTCTTCATATTTTTTTAACTCTTCTTCTTTTCTCCATTTTCTCTTCATATCTGTATTATAAAGCAAAACATAATAATAATGGAAATTTGGGAGCACCATACCTATCAAAACCAGTTTAACAGCCCAGGGTGTGTACAAAAGCAAGAATTGTGACAATATGCTAATACATAAAATAAAGTTATACATCCACTTATTTCCTAGCACACACACACACACACACACACACACACACACACACACACACACACACACACACACACACATGCGCGCACAAACCGGCCCATGTGCATCATGCATGCATTGATGCAGGCAGGTCAATGTAGAAGTTGGGGGGGGGGGGGGGGGGGGGGAGAGTATGACTGGCAGTGGAGAAGAAAAAAAATTGGAGTTTGGTCCATGGGCTGAGAAAATAGTGTGGTTTTAAATTGAGTTTTGAACAGTGATATTCTGTTGCAGCATAGTGTACACAGTATGGGAGTTTATTTCATGTGACAGGGCCCAGATGGAAAAAAGTGTGTAGCCACTGGAACTTTTCCTTTCGTTTTGGAATCCAAAAAGTACAGGTGTCAGCAGAGGAATAGGTGATGTACAGGTGATGTACAGGTGAAGCAGGTCAGACATACCATGCTACAATAATGATTAGATTTTTAGAGGAGAAAAAAGTGATTTTACAAATTATTCCTTATTTTTAAGGACTGATTCTTTCATTCTAACTTGATTATACTGACCCTTTCTTGTTCCAAAGCATCTTCCAAAGCGTCCACCTCTGGTGAAAGTGACTCCCTGATCACTGTTTTTGTAGCAAATTCAAGCTTGGGAGAAATACCCTAGAAGCAAAACACACCCATATTATTTTATCAATAACATTTTAACACACAACTCTCTGAGACATTCAGAACAGTTGTACAGTTTATGCAACAGAGTCCAACAAAAACACTTCACAAAAAAGACACAGGCATGCAGAGAGGTTGGCATGTACACAGCAGAGGTGGACACAAATCCGGCTATGGCTACTACCCAGGCATTGTTTTTATTGCAGTCTCTCTCTCTCACATACACACACACACACACATACACAGACACACACACACACACACGCACACACACCCACATGCACACACACCCACTCACACATACACACATGCACACACACACACACACACACACACACACACACACACACACACACACACACACACATGCATACACACACACACACACACACACACACAAATACATGCATTCACCAACACACACACACACACACACACACACACACACACACACACACACACACATGCATCCACACACAAACACACACATGTATGCATACAAGTACGCATGCATGCACACACCCACGCATGCACATACACACACACACACACACACACACACACACACACACACACACACACACACACACACACACACACACACACATTTGACCCACCGGGAAGGCCACAGTCCTGGCCAGGAGAATCTCACGGTCTGTGGAGGAGTAAACTGGAGCAAGGGATGGGAAGGGAAAGAGGAAGTCACGTGCGTTGGTTGAGAAGGAGGCAAGGCGAACAGCCCCATCAGTGTACTCGGACAGCTGCACCAACTCAAAGATCACCAGTTCATCTGAAGAGCACAATGTCATAGACATACATAGTAAAACATTGCCTTACTAATACTGGCAGTTGTATGAATGGGTGGTGGAAGGAGTATTTGTATGGATACAATATATCACCACCCAGTACCATACAAAAACTGAAGACAAGAAATGCTGGGCAATGTAAAGATACTTTCAGGTAAGAGTCTTTCTTTGCTTTCGAAATAATGACATATTCAAAATGTGTGAGCAAAAACACAAGATTCTTTCATGGTCCCTTCAGTTTCGTGAGATTACTGTATTGCATTCAAAATTCTTGGACATAACAAAGTCAGAAGAGTGAAAAAGTCTGATCTGGCTGAAATATGACATGATCAGTTCACAGCAAAAACCAGTAGCTTTATACTATAGCTCTCTACAATCAGATCAACATCAGTACATCAAATGCTGAGATGTCATTGTTTAACAGAAGATGAGTTACTGAGAAACTGCAGGCAATGAGAACGCTCTAGACTCACACTTTATGACTGCTTACAAACAAGTGCTTCATAAGAGTTGTAAATCAACACAAGTTAATGGGGACTGCAAGCAAAGATGAAAGTCAGTCTGAATTCCATTTGTGGGCTTTGTGTGGTTTTTGTATTAATAGTAATGAAACATGAGTATTTGTTTGCTGACCTCCTCAGGGTGAAGCCATGTTGGTTCCTTCTTTACCAGTGAAAAGGTTAGCCATAATGTCTTATATATATATATATAATATATATATCTACCACGCATGCCACACACAACCATGATTTTAGAGACTTGGACAAAATAGCATTGCTCTTGGTCCTGTTTTTGCAACTTACAAATTTATATATCAATATCTTACCCAACTAGACCACAGCATTACTGAAAAATTGCTTTGATTAAAAGAAAAATTTGATTCCCACTGACAGGATCCATGACGCTACTTTGCTTGTGGTCCCTTTTACTCTAAGCTGCGAGCTTGTAAATTTTTATGGGGTATAGCGCTATATATATTTATAAGAGTTATTATTATTATAAGTATGTGTGTCTAACTAACCATCGAGGTAGTCTGCCACTTCTGCAGGATCCAATGCTGTGTAGTATGTCTGGGGAAGGGAAAAGAAAGAACAATGAGTAATCATTAAAACTGTGACTGACGAAAGTGACACTGTCTAAAGCTAACAACCCAGTTGTCTTAGATTAAAAAATGTTTTACATGTTGCACTCTTGCACAATGACACACCCACATGTGCACACATGCATGTTTAATCCCATGCAAACATTGACACTTTTACTCCATTTCAGAAAGGCCTAGATAGCAAGAGCAATGCAGAGAGAGAGAGAGAGAAAGAGAGAGAGAGAGAGACATTGATTCTTTGTTGCTTTAGACAAAGTCCATAACAATAAGGTGTAACCAAAGTCCAAATGATGCATGTAACAAAATTTTCTTATCACGCACGCACACACACACACACACACACACACACAAACATGTGTAAGCACACCCAAACACTCACACACACACAAACAGACCCCTCACACATACATGCACCCCCCCTACACACACCACCACACACACATACACACACAAAACACGTGCAAGCACTCATGATGGAATCATGCAATCAATTCTTACCACTCATAAACCCATTTAGTCACACACATGAAATACAATAATCACTATGAGAAGTCTGCAACATGGGATTAACAGGCCTTAGCCCAATTTTCTAATGTTTGGTTTAAATTTATGAGAGAGAGAGAGAGAGAGAGAGGGAGAGAGAGAGAGAGGTCAGAAAGTGCACATTACCTTCTCAAAACGGAATTTTTCATGGATAAGTAGAGGGAAAACTGAAGTGAGCAGGCGGGAGTTTCGATACTGCCCAAACATGGACACACTGAGGTAGACATCTTCTTTGCTGGGCAGCCAGACTCCTGGGGCTGACACCTGAACATTATAATAGAGACCATGAAAGGTAAGACTTGATACTTTTTTTCCATTCTTTCCTTTCGTTAGTACTTCATTATCCCTTGTTAGAAATTACTGGCCTTACCTGGGTGAAGCTACAGTAGCTGCAAGAGCAGTGCAACCCATTCCTACCAATGTGTGCAGTAATGTCTTGTGTTCAGACACTAGTAGTAGTACGGCTGCCAGTGTTAGGGACTTCCAAAGCACACACATATGGCATGTCTTTGCACACAAGGCCTGTACAAACACTGTAAGTGTAAGACTAAGAGAATGACCACACTTGGCTACACTGAAATACACATTTTCTAATATGGCCAGCCATGCTCCTTACTTCTGTATACATGCAGGCCTTTTGATCAGTACAACAACAAAAATACATTAACAACAAAAATGAACTTGTAACCAACTTACATGGAAAAAATAAACAGTTACTTAATAAATTGCAATGGATAATGTTGTCATTACTAATGTTAAGAATGGACAGATAAATAGTACAATTAACTCAAACAAGAAAGTAATTAATAAAATGCATAAATTAGAGACATAACTGATGACCTATACTGCTGTAGAATCAGATGCACAAAACACCGTGCAGTCAGGAGGTCAATGGCTCAGAGCAAGAGATGACATTCTAAAAAGCCAAACTTGAGCACAATTGAGTGTGGACTCCAAATAAATGGATGACCATTACGTGCTAAAACTGCCTGCCCTGAGATTGAGTCAAATTCTGTACAGACTTATACAAATGTCATTATTATTAGATTATAAATTGAGGCTCTCCCATGTGTACATGCCTGCAAAAACAATCACATCATGTTAAAGATCCTGTAGTCTCTGTCAGAGTTTAGTGGATTATCATTATGGAAACACCAAAATAGCCCAGCATTCACAAAAACTGAAATGTCAGAGTCTTTAGAATTAGAGTGCTGAAGCTGGACACAATGTGGATGAGGAAGAAGTACCATAGCTACACAATTAGATACTGTGACTTGAACCACTTTGAAATACTTGTGTATACATGTCACACACAATGTCAATGGGCCATTTGGGGTGCCATGAGAAAAGAATAATTTTCTAAACTGAATAATAAAATAATTAATTCCAGCTTTCTATTTGATTCTGATCATTTCTACCTGTTAGGCAAAACATGATTTGAAATAGTTACAGTTACAGGCTGTTTCATATCATATACTGATGAAACCAAATCAAGTCTAAAATAACCTTTTTACTGAAGGAAATGATTTTTATTTTATTTTTTTAAATGAAATTTCGTTGTGATTTTATGCTTTCTTAAGGTTTCGACTGTATCATAATCAAATGAACCAGAAAAATGGTGTATATAATTGATTAAATATAAATTAATCCAGCAAAATATATATATATACTATAATCATGTCTACTCTTATAGTCCCAATTTATATTTTATAAGATTTTAATTATTATTATTATAATATTATGGTTATTTTATGTAGAGCACAACACCAACTTTGCATTATGATTATGTTCAAATGTTTTGGTTTTCTGGAAACCTTTCTCGAAAGACTCTCTTTTCTTACTATTGGATAGACTTCTTTGTGAAAAATCTGCTGAGAACAGTTAATGTATTAGATGTCCTGTTTTCCATACATTTTAGTCTTTACTTTTTTTCTCTTTGTCCTTTTACTTTTAAAATTACACTTCTTCTGGGAAAAAGAAACACTGGCAGATCTAATTATATATAACAGCCCCATTGCCTTGTTAAAATGTTAAGGGAGTTTCACTGTCCCACTGTCAGTTAGTGTAACTGCATGTAATTTTACAATATATCTCAATTCCCAGCTTCATTATACAGATCCTCTTTTTCTTGACACAATCACCCACCCACCCACCCCCACCCCCATTCATTTTTTTTTTTTTTTAACAGACATTTCTGGTTACCCATTGCATTTCCGTACATGTTGATAAAACCCTTTGCTAATTAAAGTCAACCCTCGTTGGTATACAATGTTAAGTGTTTATAAAAAATATGAGATTTTTTTCTTTTCTTTTTTACATGATCGTGGTCTGCCTGACTCCTGGCTTTATTGTATGTAGCGTGTAACATATTTTGCTGCAATAAAACCGAAATAACCTTAGAGGCTAGAAGCTCCTCTCATGACAGTCGTGGATTACTAGGTAGTCTCAGTGAATCAGTGAATGGGCTGTAGTAGTAGTAAGGTCGTGGCAGTGACACACCTGCCTGCTACTCGTGCACACCTTTTTCCGATCATAATTCTCGAAACTAAAATGCATAATTCGCAATTTATGTATCAACATCCTTACTCTTGGATCCGTCTCGGTATCATTAAGATAACCGGGCAGTGATATTAACTGTTTGATGGGTAGAAACAGGTACAAACATTTAAATTTCATAAGCGGGCGTAAACTGGACATGACAGGGCTTGCACAGCGAACAGTTCAACCCATACCGCAACAATCGGTGCGACGGCGGGAGACAAACATTTGATCGCACGAAAAAACAAACAGAAAATGACAATAAAACAAAGGACAGGGGTCACCTACCGCATGAAGGCTCAAGTCCACAACACAACGCAAGGCTCTCCTAGGCATGGTGCCGAGCTAAAGTGACTTCTAAGCTCTCAAACAACACCCGCAATCCCCACGATGTACTTCTGCGAACGCACGGGATTCCTTCAGGCCCCAAACCCTCACTCCCCCGTTGCAAGGGACGCAGTCCACGTAAAGCTGTTCGGGGAGTAAGCATTTATTTTATTCGTGTCCCAAAATCTCCGAAGTCTTCATTTTTAACGATTATGGTCCTCGTAACATTATAAAAGAAAAGAACAATTACTTCAGGATCGATATTTTGTTTTAGTTACTGCGGTGTCTGGTTCTTATCGTTTAAAAAAAATAATGTATGTATTTAGCACAAATACTAAACGATCCACAAGTCTCGAGGGTTCTCGGATCGCACGTACTTTCATCGTCCAAGATGTCGGCTTACGATTCAGTGCAAAAAAGTGGCCTGAAATTAAAAGGTGTTTCTGACCATGGATCCAAAAAGTAAGCATTATCTCAGTTTAGTTTTGTATCCTACTTAACGTAGAAAATTTTCTAATTTAATATGTTTGTTCTTAGGGTCTGAGAAATGGAACAGACGACTACGGACTAGAATTTGCTCTGAATCCGTGAATGTTCCAGTTACTGTCGTAATGACAGTCTTGACTCTTATTCTTAATTTTATTTTTTTATTTACTCTCAATTCTTCACTGTCTTCTTCTTCATTGTCAACATTATTGTTATTATCACCACCAGGCACCATCGTCATCTACTTTTCCTTGACCACCATCAAATGACTAATTGTTCTGTCAGTGTCGCTGTCAGTGTCACTACTCCCTTTTCATTCATTATTTGTTTGTTAATCATGTTAAATTGTTATTGTTATCCCAGTGTGTTTCATTTCTGTCTTGTTACTTGTAAATAATTAGGTCTTTTGGGCTTCTACCAGTATGAATGTTACTTGTTAGGTGCATTCTGGAGTTCAGTATGTTACATGCCATCATGCAATTTTCCTGAGTACATGTTGGTAAAATGAAGGCACCAGTGTGAGAACCTGACTTTTAGTTTTACAGTCATACTCTTAGTGTTATCTTCTCACTCTCAGGAAACTTAAACTGGTTAAAGGTAAAATTTAACATTAATCCCCATATCTTGGAATATGTATACAGAAGCTTGATTGAAAGTGTCTTCACTTTCAGTATTGGCCCATGGTAATTGGTAGGACAACCTGACTGTAACCAGACCGGTGGCCCGTTCCTCATTTTAGGTTCAGGGGGAGGCTGGAGATTGCCAAGGAGAGACACTCACACTGGAATAAATAATTGCCTCTAGTCATCCTCATGTAGTGTGCCTTTCATTGTCAAGTTCTTCGCGTTGTGTTCAAAATCACTACAATCGACCGACCTTGGTATCCAGAAAAAAACCTGTGTTAGTGTTTGGTTGCTTGTCCACTCCTTGGAGGTAGGTGTGCCATTTCACTATGCACTTACGCCACTTAAAACAGACACTAGACAAAAGATAAGGGGAGACAGAAGTTGTACACATGTACCAACATGAAGAAAACACTGAGGCACGCTCACAGACGTGCGCACTGACCACACTCCGTCTCAGTATATACTCTCACTCCCATTGTAGTGACGAACCAAATAAAGAAATGCATACAGTTTTATTTACACTACCGCATGTTACACATACAGTACAATCAAGAACAAACCAAACTGACGCATAACTATGCCTATTCTACGCATTAATCCATAGCTAACTTAGCTACCGGCATAGGCTCAGCACCAGTTACCTACAAAAGTAAGTTGCACCCTTGCACTGACTTAACTAATACTTGCACTTTGCAGCACAAGAAGACAAACAAACATAAACTTAACTAACGCTCGCACTTTGCAGCACAAGTCTTCTATAAGTTATAATAACTAAACATGCGTGCCCACACTTTGCAGCACAGGTCTCTTAATAACTAAACACGCGTGCCCACACTTTGCAGCACAGGTCTCTTAATAACTAACCATGCGTGCCCACACTTTGCAGCACCGGTCTCTTAATAACTAAACATGTGTGCCCGCACTTTGCAGCACAGGTCTCTTAATAACTAACCATGCGTGCCCACACTTTGCAGCACAGGTCTCTTAATAACTAACCATGCGTGCCCACACTTTGCAGCACAGGTCTCTTAATAACTAAACATGCGTGCCTGCACTTTGCAACACAGGTCTCTTAATAACTAAACATGCGTTCCCGCACTTTGCAGCACAGGACTAAACATGCGTGCCCACACTTTGCAGCACACGTCTTCTAATAACTAAGGGAAGAGCTACACACTTTTTCAGCATGTAAACTTGGGGTGGGGGGGGGGGGTGTAGGGTTTTGGACTAGCACTTTCGAGCACCAAGTCCTCTAACTAAGGGAAGAGTAACACACTTTTCAGCATGTAAACTCGAGGGGTAGGGGTTGACCAGCACTTTTCAGCACATGGTAGTGGTACAGAAACCCGGCAGGCACTGTCTTTTATACCGCACCGCGCAGCACTGGCCAGTCACTGGTAGGCAGCGTCCGACTGGAGAGAAGGGGTGGGGGAACTCGGGGGCCCATAACTCGAGCTAGCTTGCACAGCTCTCTCGCTACACTGACTATCAAGAATAGAACAAGGCTAAGCTGCATTGTCAGTATAGCCAGCAAAATTGTAGGATCAAGGCAGCTCCAAGTCCAACTTTCTCAGTTGTACTTGTAGTAACTTGTACCAGGACTCTGTGAAAAGGAAAACCTGTCAAATTCTCACTGATATTACTCACCCTCTTATTGTTTGCTTTCAAAGACTTCCCTCTGGTCATCAGTTCAGAATACCCTTAGCATGCAGGAACTTTCACAAAACCTTCTTTCGTCCCATCTGCCATATCAGTTCTTAATGCTAACCTGTAATGCCTGGGCTTGCCCCTGCGCATATGTTCTAGTTTGCATGTGTGTTTCTGGCAGTGTGTGTGTGTGTGTGTGTGTGTGTGTGTGTGTGTGTGTGTGTGTGTGTGTGTGTGTGTGTATGTGTGTTTCTGGTTGTGTACTACTACTAGTGTGTGTGTGTGTTCTGAAAGAAAGGTTGTTGTTTTTATTTGGCATTATGCTAATGATTTTCAACACTGTACTGATGCGGGTGCATGCTGGAAATAGCTTTTAAATTTAACTTTTAAGGAGCAAAGATCTCTCAATGGATATTTTTTAGGCTGTACTGTGCAAAGTTTTGTTTTGTTTTTAACTATTTTTTATTAAGCAGTATACTCACATGTATGTGACCTATAATATATAAACATGAATGATATTCTGTATAAATTTACTATTGGTGAGACCATAGTTACCAGTTAGTATCAACTATTTTGGGGGGTGTTATTACTATTAGTTATAAGTGTGGTAGTAATAAGTAGTAGTATGCCTTTGTGGAGGCTGGGCAAAAAAAAGGAAAGTTTTATTTGTGGGATATTGGTTTAATTATTAATAAATAATTGTGATAGTGTGTGTGTGTGGGGGGGGGGGGGGGGGGGGGTAATTGTTGCCATGATGGGTGTTGTGAAAATAGTTTGATCAGTGATTTCATTATTCTGAAACAGAACAAGGCCCAGAATCAACAAACAAGGGAGTTAATTAGCATTGAAACTGTAACACAAGTACAACAAAGACCTGAGTTGCCTGCGGTAACTCTCACCTAGCATGCATGTATTATACAACTTTACAAGGTACATAAACTCCACTAATAGTATTTACATGCATGCCAGGTACTTCAAGTGCTAATTAACTCCCTTGTTTGTTGACACTGATTTCATTGTTATAAATATGATTAACATGAGTTGTATAATTTGTACTGATGGATATAATAATGTGTGGGTACCAGTGGGTCTGTCACTCTGTGTGTGTGTGTGTGTACGTGTTAATATATATATATATGTGTGTGTTGGATCTGTCACTCTGTGTGTATGCTTGATAAAGGTGCGTGATGTGATGTTTTTAATGTGGGTGTACGTGTGACTCACTGACTGTTTGTGGTTGTGTGGGCATTGATTTGCTGTGAAAGGCAGTGGAGGGTATGGATATGATTATGAATAATGTCTGTGCACTCAAGCGATCTCAGAAGCAATACAAACGCAAGATTCATGGCTTTTGCACCTTCTCTTGCTTTGGACCCCACATTTGGAATTCACTCCCATAAGACCTTAGTGGCTTAGACACTGCTCAACCCTGTCATCTTTTAAAGCCAAACTGAAAACCTTCCTCTTCTCACAGCATTTCCATCCTAACTAATATCAGTACCCTGTTTCTGCTTCAGTCATTGTGTGTGTGTGTGTGTGTGTGTGTGTGTGTGTGTGTGTGTGTGTGTGTGTGTGTGTGTAGTCAGTAGTGCATTTGTGTGTGTGTGTGTGTGTGTGTGTGTGTGTGTGTGTGTGTGTGTGTGTGTGTGTAGTCAGTAGTGCATTTGTGTGTGTGTGTGTGTGTGTTTTTTAAATAAGACTTTATGTAAACTGTTTTGGTAGGACTATGCTTTACATGTGTATAGAATATCATAATTTAGGTTAATAATAATATGTATCATGTGAGCTCTCAGGGCGCTGATGAGCGCATGATAAATGTATATTATTATTTTACTACATTTTATTCTATTTTATCCTTATACCCTTAGTCTTACCTTAGTTATGTTGAACTGTCCTTTTTAGTGTGGAATTTGAGTGACCCAAAAGACAAATGTTCATTTTATGCATTTATTATGAATAACGTTTTTTTTTCGTTTTTTCTGTATTTGTTTGTTGTATTTGTTGTGCATTGTATAATTTGTACCTCAGACAGAAGACAGAATCTTTATTGTCTGTGAAAAACAGAAATTTGCATTTCAGCTGCATATAGAATTATAACATAATAATACTATTACTCTGTTCTATAGTAAAACAAAGTTTCCTTTTAAGTTTTATACAAGTCTGTTATTGGACTAGGTACTCCAAACCTTCATTGAGACTGAGAGACTATAGAGTGACCCTGGTTTTAATACTTTAGCCTGTTTTTAACCTTGTGTTTGTAAGTTATTTTTCATGAATTGACTAAGAAAAACAACCCCCTTGATAAAGCTGGCTTTTGTCTTTCTGTTCATTTTGTTTCTGTTGGCATCGTTTGCTTAAAGTTGAACAATTGAAGGGTTTGTTAGACTTATCTGAATGACACCATCATCTAACGGAATGCCTCGACCAAGTGCTGTGTGCATGGTGTTACTGTTAGCCGGACACAGCATCATCTATTTTGCTTTTGGCTTTGTGTGTGTGCCACACAGGCTGAATATAGTGTGTTGATTACATAGATTAGATTTAGTTTTGTAGCTTGCTAAAGTTCATCGTATCATTGCACAATTTTGAGTTGAAATATTCATGTGTTAAACTCATCCCTGAAGTCTACATTAGCAGCAGCTTATTGTTAATTTATCATATTTCTTTAAATTTATAAATTTCAAGTCTCTGTAAAGATGTCGAATTGAGCCCACTTCACAATTTCTGTTTCATGGTATATGAGTGAGTGAGTGTGTGTTGTGTTGTGTTTTCTATATCATAGCAGGATCTGCCAATTTGTTGAAAATGTCAGTGTTAAAATTCTGGCCTGAGTGGATGAATCTCAGGCAGATTTATGGTCAGTCAATGATATGTAGCTGAACTGACAGTTTCTTGACTTCCATGATGAGTTCTGCTGAACAGCCATCTTGCCTCTTGAATGGTTCAGTTCTCCAGAACCCATTTCCTGACAGGGTTCGCATTGACCAATAATTTCTGTTATTTTTCCAGTTAAGATCAGTATACATGAAAATAAATTAGCTGTCAGTCACAGAGTCAGACAAACTGGCTGGTACTTTGTTTGACTGGTTTTCCAAACCAAAAAAACAACAGTAACAACAACAACAAAAAGTGCAATGAGAGCATGCATTTGGCATGGTGTGTGAGTGTGTCTGACAGTATGTGTGTGTTTCACTGTGTTCTAAACAGGGAAGGGTGCTAGTACTGTAGTAGAGGAGTACGGACAGCCCCGTATGTGACTGGTTACACACATAGAGTGATTATCTGACTAGTTTCCGTGAACCACTTTTGTCACCATATACTGTATACATGTCACTTCAGTTTGAAAAATGTGTAGCATGATCGCTGCCCTGATAAGGATAAATTCTTGCACAAGTCCTTCACTCGTCATCTCAGCCACACCAAAGACCTATGGATTCCATCCAAGTGTTGGTGAAAAACATAGTGAAGAAATGGTCTGGTTTGAGAGCTTTAATTGCTAACTCTGCCCCAAAGTCCTGGAATGCCCTACAACAAACAATCAGGGAAGCAGATTCTTCAGTGGTGTTCTACAGATATAAGAAAACTTGCCTGTTTTTTGGAATCATGGAATTGCTTTTCTTTCAAGTTTCTTCTGGACGAGCTGTGCACCATGTATCTTTTCTGTGTATTCTCATACCATGACTTTATGAGTTCTCTTTTTAGTTTTTCTTGAAATTACAGACCAGTGCACTGAGCTTTTAACTTAAGTCAGTGGAATTCTGCGCTATGGAAATGGACATCATTGTCATCATTATGTGCTTTGAGCTCATGTTAGGTGTAACTGTGAGCGCCTTACAAATTATATATATATTTTATATGCTCTTTTACATTACATCATCATCATTGTCATCATGCGTCTTTGTCCTGTTTGTCCTGAGATGACCCAGTGCTGTTGATTGTATGTAAATCCTCTAATCAGCAGGATGTTATTATCCAGTTACTGCTAGTACTACTACTAGTACTACTCTTTCCTGTTTTGCTGCATTTCGTCATCAGCGTGGTGCACTAACAGTACCCTGGGCACAACCCACAATGGGTATGCTGCACACAAAAATTAAAGACCCCTTTGCTGAGAACCTAGAGCTGTCACAGGTTTTCTCTTTAATCAGTTTAAGGCTTAGTGTAGGTCAGAGTATAGAATGTTTTGTCAGCTACAAGAAAGTCTGTTTTATAATTTCTACATCATTTTAGATTCTTGTTTGTCAAACTCAGAGTCTGTTTTATGATTTTTACATCATTTACGTTTCTTGTGTGTGCAGATCTCCTGTCCCATAGCATGGTGTTTATCATAGCACTAGCATGGAAGCATTCTTTTTATTTGTGTTTTGACCGTTGTAGTTTTGAAGCACCACGAGTCTACTTTTTAAACTACCCTCCACCACCCAACCCTGTTACTATGCTACTCAGTACACAAACATACACCGTACAGTGGTGTCAGTGGGTGTGCTGGACTTGGGATTATGGCATAGACCTAATGTTGGTCTTGTCAACAATGGTAATGAGGTGGAAGGGGTTTGTTTGGGGACCAGGGGCCTTTTGAGGTACACTTAACTGACCTAGCGCTAGGCTGCTTTTGACTTCACCAACACTGCATGCAGGGCCAAGACTGGGCAGTGCCTATGCATTGTTGTTATAAGTTTAATGGAAAGCTTAGGGCAGTCTTCGTGTGACCAGCATCGGAGTTGTGGGGGCAGGGTGAATGCCTGAAGATCCTCTTCTACTTTGTTAAATTTCTTGCATGTTGGGAACCCCTGTTGGAGTGTGTGTGTGTGTCTCAGTCTGTGTGTGTGTCTCAGTCTCTGTGTGTGTGTGTGTGTGTGTGTGTGTGCACGTGTGTGTGCGTGTGCGTGTGTACACAGAATGTGCTTGACAAACACTGTAGGTCTTCTGAGCTTAGTTTTTCACTTTACAGTGGTACCCCTCTTTCAGACCACCATGAAAGTTGAGCAAAGGTGGTGACAAAAGATGGTCATTTACATGAAACTATAAGTATAACGGGAATGGTTTCAGCAACATCAAGAATCCACAGTAATGCTATTTAATAACAGCTGAAGTAGTGACTGGATAATGTTGAAGTGTATATTGTAAACCTGGAGGATGTACCTCTGGTGGAGTTTAATATGTACCTTGTGTTTACTTCCAAGTTACATGCCAGGTTAGAGTTACCGTAGGCGACTTGGATCTTTGTTGTTGCAGTTGTGTGATGTCTTTCAGGCACTAATTAACTCCCTTGTGTATTGCTTCTGTCTATTGTAAATTTAATCCCACTGCTACATTGACATTGTTGTTTTGATTGGATTTTGTCACTCATGAGAGTTGCAGTTTTGTTGTTGCTGCTGTTGTTTTGCTGATGTGTTTGAGTTTGTCCATGCACACACTGTTATCCATTGTCCCCCTGTTGATATGACTTGATATGACTTCTATTAATAGGCACATAAAACTCACACTGTTGCTACTGGCATGAATAATCTCAACACTTACACATCATCATACCTCATTCCATACAGAATTTTACTTTGTGCTTAACTAGAACTTATTAGGTTTGTATTTTGTCATTAAAAAAAATATATATTATTTTTTTCAATTCTTTTTCAGGAAGAAAAAGAAGGATAAGCAGAAAGAGAAGCTGAAAGAGGCAGTGGAGCATGAACAGCAGGCAGCAATGCCACAGGTTGCTATTTGTCGCAAAACGAAAGCAGAAATAGCATTTGAAAAGAGGAAATGGAAAAAGGTAAACAGGGCGTCAAAATCTTAACTCTTGGTTGCTTTTGGGGCAGTAACAGAATGCTGTATAAAATGTTCATGAATTGGCAATCATAGATCACAAACATACACTGTAAATGTTGACAACACACCTAAACAACACTCAGAGTTTTGAATCAGTGTTAATCACTTAATGTCAGTACTTCAATGACCAGGAGACTGGCAGATGTCGTTTAGCTTGGTCAGTCAAATGACATATAAACAGGTAACTGTAACTTGTCTTTTTTTTCTTCTTCTGAACCAGTGGGGTTGTATTTTAGCAGCAGCAACTATATGTTTCTTTGTTGCTGCTTGCTGTTTTTAATTGTCTTTTAATATATTTTTGATGTGTGTATGTTTCTTGTGCATTGTGTCAGCAAGTACATACATGCACAAGCTTTGTTAATTACTGTTTGTTTACTGCTCTTTTTTCTTTCTTTTCTCATTTGGCTTTTTCTTCTTCTTCTTCTTCTTTAGCTGGAGGAACAGGTGATTGAGAAAGCTGCCAAATCACACAAAGACAGAATTATGGTAAGATTCTAAGAATAAAATGAAATTTATGTCTGTATATTTTGTTCAAAGTCAAAATGGTTGTTGCATTCACCCCCCTCCCTCCCCCCATGTCTTTTGATCAGTGACCTCAAGATGGGAGTACTTGTAAAGTAGTATGTGTGTATTCAGAGGGGATGTCCTTGAATATTTGCTGAGACCAGTAATAATTTTATTCAACAAGGATTTTGTTGACGGTAATGTACCATTTAGTGAAGCTTGTTATACCCTTCCATGTAACAAAAGTGAGGGGAGTATGTAAACTGTGTGTCTGGGCTTTGTCTTGATATTTTCTGAATTGCTCAGCTATTTGTATCCTAGTGTTACTCTTTGCTGGTCCATCTTTGAACTGCTTAACCTTTTGTAACCGAACTTGGTATGGATACTGTGATGGTGCACCATCAGGAGTTGGAGTGTCATGCAAAAAGGTTGGGTTGCTATTTTCAAGCATGAAGCTGCATCAAGGGCTTGTAAGTTCAGACGTATGTCGTATTAAAAAAACAATTAAAAAAAACAACTGTTTCTACAGTATATTCCAAACTATAATGATTTCTTTAAAACCAAACTTCTCACATAGCTTGGAAGCCCACTTTAACCAAGCGTCTGGCACCTCTAAGTACTTGTTCTGTTTACAGAACTTTGTTTTAAAAGAAACAGAACGTTAGGGGCATTTGGATTGCTTTGCCTTGAGCACAGTTTCACCTTAAAGAAGTTTGCCTCAAGTGGGTTTCGTACATGATAGTATGGTTTTGTCATTAGTTTATGCTTAAATATTGAATAACACTATGTGTGTGGTGTGTGTGCAGGAATTCAACAGACACCTGGATTCCCTGACAGAACATTTTGACATCCCCAAAGTGAGCTGGACCAAGTGAAAATGGACCACACACCTGACATATACAAACCTGGTCACATTCGCAGCAGGCTCGGTACTGAATTCTGGCAGTGTTTGTTTGCATAGTGTGGTGAACCGAAATATTGCAAAGCAAAGAGTACAGACAGTGCGTGTGCAACTGCAAGTGTGTGGAAACAGTTGCATGTATTAATATGTATGACTTTGTGCCGAAGGGTGTGCACGAAAACAGGACAATGGGGGTGAAAATAATGTTGCTGGGAGAGAAAAACTAGATGTGTTTTTAGAATGTGCACAATGCTGGGAAAGATTCCTTGAGAGCAAAAGATAAAGACTTTTGTACTTTTGGAGATGTTTGCTGAGAAAGGTTGTAAATGGCTGCATGTCATACATAAGATATTACAACATACATAGTTCATTGTGCCTTGATTTCTGCACAAGCACGCACAAAATCAAGTCACATTATTAGGGCAAACCTCCCCTACTATGTTTCTGCCCTATTTTGTGTGCTCATACAATTTAACCCAATGCCACTCGGGCAGACAAATGGCTGCTGCCTATGAGAATCTCACTACAAGGGAAATAACTCTGCAGACCAGGCACACATGTCAAACAAAATAAATTATATCAAATCAGGGAGTACTCCCTTGTATTCACCAGATGGATGGACAACTCCTAGAGATATTGTGCTTGTATAATAATACAAGTTTAAAGGCACCATATGACACAATGAAAAAAAAGATGGGGAAAAAAGGTGCAGTGTGCAAAAATCAGAATTTCACTGTCAGAAATTGTTCTCTTTTTTTACAGTTAAATTGAACAGAAAGGCAAAAAACAGCTGTTGATTACGGGTCCAAACACCTTGAGCAGTCAGGAGAAGACTGGTGGTCATTTAATGCTGTAAATATTTTATTACAGTTTTTTCATGCTTGTGCCGTATGTGAAAAAACATTTGAAAAACTCAATTGTAGTTTGTACACACACTCAGCTTCTTTGCCTTTAAACACACACTGCAGTTCTTTTTGGAACCGGGAAACTGTTCATTTGTGTGTGACAAAGGCTGGGAGGTGGTCACTCCAGTATGTGTCCCGACACAGCCTGAGGGCCGTCACGGTGCCTGACAGAGTTCCCTTTACACAGCTGACGGAGCACATTGAGGCGAAAATCCACATGGCGCTTCCCCTTCCTGGTTGGAGCAGGCTGGTGGCTTTGGCTCCAGATGATGAAAGAGATGACCATGGGCGTCTGCAGCAACCACCAACAAATGTATCGCCACCACCGCACAGACAGCTGTCCAACAGGGTAGTAAGAGTTGTGCTGGTCAGCCAGGTCGACGCCCCCCACGCTGTTGTTGTATGCCAGAACTGGTTTGGGTACTGCCACCTTCTTCTTGCCCCCTGGTGCCTTCATTTCTGCTTCCCCCCATCTCTGGCTGAGCATTTGTGGAAAGAATAGCCACTGGTCGCTTGTCCTTCCAGAGGGTAGCAACCATGTTGCCATCTTGACGAAATTGGATGTCGCCAGACTTCATCTTCATGTAAGTCCCCGTCTCTTCCAGATCTTGCCCAAGCTTGACTGAAGAGAAGTAATTGTCAAAGAACAGGTGATGCCCTCTTTCCAGAAATCTGTCTGAGAAGTAGTTGTCAAAGAACAGGTGATGCCCTCTTTCCAGAAATCTGTCTGAGAAGTAGTTGTCAAAGAACAGGTGATGCCCTCTTTCTAGAAACCTGTCTGCCATCTTCATAATAACATGATGCCCCAACCCATGCAGCATCAGGGCCAGGACACGTCCCAGGTAGATGTCAAACTCCAGCATGTAGCCGGACCTGGGGTCTGCTGCACACCACACCTTGATGCCCCAAGGGTTTTGCTTTCCTGTAAAAAACAACAACAGCCAACAACTTATAAAAATGTGTAAAATAAAATGCTCCACAGAAACTGTTACATGCACCTGTAACTGTGTAAGTGCTGCTCAAGTCATACTGAAATAAATTTTGTATGTGTTGTCTAATCCAATCTGTACATAAAATAGCATTAATTTATAAATACACGTGCTCTCAGCAGTCTTGTTGTTCACATACAGGTGGGGACTGCAATAAAACAATAATAACAAAAGCCACATCTGCCCACTTGGGCATTTATCCCCCCCCCCCCCCCCCCCCCCCCAGTCAGTGCTATTTTCTCCGCAAAATCCTCACTTTTCCCATACCTTTTATGTACTGCTTGAAGCTGAGACGACCATTCAGCTTGATCATCGCCTCATCAAGGGAAATATCCCTGCCAGGAAAGTAGTGTGCGCAGCTGTTGACAATGATGGCATCAAGCAGAGGGCGCACTTTGAGCAAAGGGTCATATTCAGGTTGCCCTTTGGGGACAGCAGCAGAATTTTCATTGAGATGGCACTTTGAGCAAAGGGTCATATTCAGGTTGCCCTTTGGGGACAGCAGCTGAATTTTCATTGAGATGGAAGTAGTGGCTCAGCTTTTGAAATCGGCCTTTGCTCATCACATCAGCAATGGCAGAAATCTGAAGAAGGGGATCAGTACATGGCTGTTTCTGGCATTCTGTGGATCCCAAACATAAACTGAATGAAAATAAACAGTTACATTTCCACATGTTCTGCTGCCTTTGTTCTGCATACACATTTGTCTGATGTGCCACATCAGTGCAAAATGTCTCAGGCAACAGCAAACAGAAATAGTCAAATGGGGTGGCATCCACTGGCAGAGTGTGGTCAATGCCCACTTTGATGTTCCCATCTTCAGCAAAACCCTGGAACGCTTTTTCTGGTTGCACTCTCAACGTCTGGGCTGACCATCACGTGGTCAGTGCATCTCTTTTATTCTTTGACTGTCTTTGCCATCTCTTCGCCTTGCTTGCAACACCAGGCAGATCCGCATCGTTCGCTTCCAAAAGCTCCTCACCTCCACTACCACTTCGGTTCAAGTCAGAACTGCTAGAAATTTCCAGACTGAACTGCCGGATAAGCACTTGATTCTGAACAACAATGTCGAGATCGATGTCAGACTCATCTCCTTTGACTATTTCCTGAAGAGTAAAGCCCTCAAAGTCATCTTTTCCATCATCGTCACTATATCCCATCATTGACCTCCAATACTGCCATGCTTCGTCGTCAGCCATTTTACGAAAATAGCATCAAATTTCTTCGCAATCTTCAAAAAATCACAGATATGTAACCGCTGGTCTGATTTCAAATTGGAAAATGTGGTAATGGCATTGGAAATTGGAAGTCTTGTCTGAACTCTTGAGGTAAAATGCATTCTGGGAAGGTAGGATAATGCGACTGGGTAATTTCCTGGCTCTGCGGGATTCTCAAGGCACATGAGTGCTGGGCTCTGTGAGTGGCACTGGGTTCCTAACACACATTTGTGGCTGACTCCCATGAAAGAAACAAAGTGTGTTTTTAACATATCTGGGATTGTAATTATTTAGAAACTGCAAGAAATAAGCTTTAAAATAATTCCAGTCTCACTGATGTATGATGATAAAAACTGAAGTTTAAAGTTGACAGGTAGCAGGTCGGCCATTTTGAGATACTGCCATTCAAAGTTTTGAGGCTAGCCAAAGTGGAAAGGCCCTAGCAACAGGGATCAAATATTAACCAAAGTGGATGAAACTGTGCTGACATATTATTGGGATCCTCGTCCAACATTCAAACCAACAAAAGGAAACATTTGATCATATACAGGAAAGTATTATTAATTTCAAACTAGTGTTACAGTATGTTCACACCGAAATTGTATACTGAGACAGTCGCAGTAGAGCTCATAGTCCCAAAGAAACTGGTTACCACACTGGTTTGGTTCAGGAAGAAATGGCATGCAAGCAGTCAAAGTCTTAACCCAGCTTTGGAACATCCATTGGAATAAGTCTTTGTTTTGCACATCATCCAGTAATTATAATCCATATTTTATTTCCAAAAAATAAAAATGTTTTGCATGCATGGTGGAAACATAATAATTTTTGTTTGTGAATATTAGGTCCTTTGGATTTTCACAAAGTGCACTCCTAGAAATTCAAGATGAATTATTTCTTTCTGGGTGTGGGCAGGTGAGTGGTGGGAGCTCATTTTTTAAGCCAATTTCAGACCAAACCCAGTTTCTCAAAACTAGTAAAAGAGTTTTTTTTTAAATAACTTAATAAGTCATTGGCTTTCTTGTTTGGCCAAGGCAAAGATGAATTTCAGTCATTTAGTACACCATTGGAACTAGTAGTAATACTTCACCTAAGGATTAATCACGTCAACTATAACTGCAAACTGCAATTAAATGGTTTTCACTTACCCAAATAATCCTTTGTTACATGGTGATGACAAAGAACAAATCCCAGCAATGAAATCTCAAGTCTGCACACATACACACAATATTTGACAACTATCCACAGAACATTGTAGTGCAGTTTAGCAACTCAAAGCCCTGCTCATACTGCATCCAAAATGTTCTAACACTATCCACAAAGAACTGAAATACAGTCCAACTATTCACAAAGCACCCTTCAAAATGAAGTCATGAAATATTCTTACTCTATCCACAAAGCATTCCATCTGAACATCAGGAATTGGGGCCACAGTGTCAGACAAATTCCCCAATGGCTTTGTACAAGTATTGCTTTCCCTCATGCGAAAGGCCTGGTGGTGGGGTAGCATCGGGTAGATCTGGCAGATCATTCAGCACAGAACACACATCCCACACAAGAGAAAATTCTGTCTCCTCATCTGCCAGAGTTTCTCGGAAGAAAACACTCCCAGGCCTGTCGGTGAAGCAGAAGTAGCCGATCTTCTTGATGCCCACGAGGGCACGGAAATGTTGCCGGAAGAACACCTGCCAGTCGTAGGAGGTTGTGACAGCATCTCCATTTTCTATCACAATGATCTGTGGCACATTGACTTTCTTCACTGGAGTGCTCTACTGCGCAGCGTCGCACAAATCCTCCAGACAGTGGGTCTCAGACCTCCGGAACTTGCTTTCAGGAAACCAAAGCACCAGTCCGGTGCAAGTTTTGTGTATCCTGGTGGCATGTAGCTGATGGTGATGGACTGATGTCTTCCCGTCATGACACACCATGCCATGTATCTCAGCACAAACCGATTCTTATTTTGGCCAGAACAGTTATCACAGGGCAGATCAGCATGCTTCTTGCCAAGCCCACGCATCTCAAAGAAATGGTGGAGACAGGAGATGACTGCATTTGAGCCTTTAGTGGAAGATGCCCCCTCATCAATCAGGTAATTGATCTTTCGCTGCAGACCTTTGCTGCAGACTCCAAAAATTCCCACCTTCCTGGGTGTGAGAAAATAGATGGGACCAGGCTGGCACGGGCTGTTGGGAAGATGGACCTGTGGGTGGTAATGTCATGGCTCATTCTGACTCGGACCTTGGACCTACAACCGTTCGACAACCTCCTTGCATTCCACTATCATCATACATCACCCTCTCCTCCACATGACTGAGGTGGTGCTGCCAGGAGATCATCCTTCTCTTGGTAGCTGAGGTTGGCGCTCCTGAAACTGATGCTCCATGTGATTGCCACTTGTTTGTAAGCAGAGTAAGATCTCTTGGTACAGTGATGCCCGTTTTTGGCAGTCAAATTTAAGTGGTTTTTTTCTTCTGCTTGTTACGACTGTATATTAAAATCACCAGAGTCTGGTTGCTGAAATTATGTGTACTAAATATCCATCCATCCGTGCACAGATTCAACACAGTTTCAAAGAAAAATGGCTTACAACATTCTTTTATTTTCAACTGAAGTGCATAACCCCCGGCATGAGCACCTTTTGGCACACAGTCATATATACATATTCCTTTCTCATCTGATGTTGGATGAACCATGTGTTCTTCATTTTAGCTGAGAAAAGCTTTCAAGCAAAAGTCAGATTTCAGTTTTTTTGAAGTTTTTCTGTGGTAGCAGATGAGATTGAAAAGATGGAAATGAAACTGTGCACTTGTGTGTTTTGAGAGAAGAATGCAAAAATGAGACTGTACAGGGCTATTGTATCTGTGTGGGATATTTATATTTAAAGGGGACCTCAGGCAAAAATGCAAATTAGCCTAAAAATGTAGAAGACATGCAAACAATTTACTTCCCTGTTTGATATGGGGGATCTGTCATTACTTGTACTTTCTTCAGGCGTGAGAGTTGCTTCAAAGCAAAACTCTGAAAACTAGGGGGTCTGATGGTGGCATAACATTACAGACTTGGTCAGGATGGCAGTGCTCACAGTCACACTTTTATGATTTTTAAACATCCACATTTACCCAGACACTAGATCATGTTGACAGAGCGTGCAAGGCTTCTTTGCTTGGGTTCCACTTTAAGTAATATTTAATTTACAAGTACTAAACACTATGGTGTTGGTGTGGTGGTGAAGACAGAATGTTTCTGCTTCAGTTCAAGACTCCTTTACTCTCTTGGAGAAAAACTCAACAGCAGAGGTGTTACTTGCTGCTAATCTTTACCTGTCTGGATGGCTGCATAAATACCAGTGTCTATCCTGCTTGCTTCCGGAATTCAAGATCTCGCCCATGTTACTAAAAGACGTCTCCACAGCCAGTCCATATTCATGTCCATGGAATGCACCGAGCAATTTCCTGGCTACCCCGGTCAGCAGTGGGTATTCTCTCATATCAGTCTGAGCCCAGAATGCATCTACTGGTGTTCCTGGAGCTGCTGTGGCAGTCCTTGGCGATGTTGTATTCTTTGCCACCTCCCTTGTACACTGCTCTTCGTCAGCATTGTCAGCAGGTCTGGCCTTTGCAAGAACTTGCAGGTACTGTTGTGAAGTTGATGGCCTTCTTACGGAAGGGTCCGAAGCAGCACATGCCTTGAAAGTACGGTTGTTCAACAGCATCTTCTCCTGCAGGGGCAAAGCACATGCAGTGTACGCCTTATTAAGTTTACGGTTAAGTTCTTCCTGTGGCTTAACCCTTCCCTGGTCTTCAACAGGCCAGCAGCTTTCTGAATTCTTTGCTTGAGATTTAATCTCAGCGCGCTTGGCCCTGATACAGCCCTGTGTGGTTGTGTGCTCAAAGCGCCTGCCAACTAACTAACCAATCCCTGGGCACAGCTGTGTTGGTTTGCTTTTTCCCAGTGAAGCGGAAAAGGAAAAAACTCATCTGTAATGCAGTGTTCAGGGCTACCAGACATGTGCATGACGCTACAGACTTGGTCGAAATGGCAGCACTCACAGTAACATTTTTATGATTTTGAAATGTCCACCTTTAAACAGACTCCAGGTCATATTCCTTGCCCTGATATAACTACTGGTTGACTGGGCGTAAAACACCAAGATACTAGGTCATATTGACAGGGCGCATGATGCTTGTTTGCCTGGGTTCCCCTTTAAATATTTAATTTACAAGTACTAAACCCCATGGTGCTGGTGTGATGATGAAGACAGAATATTTCTGCTTCAATTTTAGACTCCTTTACTCACATGCTTAGAAAATCTTTCCATTTTAAAATTGTCGTTTATGAACTTCGTTTGTTTTCTTTTTGCTGTCAGCATTTGTATTTTTGCCTGACAGTTGCCTGTGGTGATTGCTCCATACAGTAAATTTTCTGGGTATAGATTACTCTGTGTGATTTAATTGAGGTGGGTAGCCTGCAGGCTGAAGAAAGAAACAAAAAACATTAAGCATTAGATTTTTGAGTAATGGAGTCTTTTTTGGTTTGTTTATTGTACAGGCAAGGTGCCATCAGTGTCAACAAGGCTTTTGGAGTGCTGTTAGCTTCCCTGTCTTGTTTATTCTCTCAAGTTGTGAGGAATTACAAATCTGTTTAACTTCCCCTAGTAACAATCTAAAATGGTCAAGTTTCATATGCAGCTTACTTGCAGACACCACTATCCCACCACAGTTAGAAATCAGTTTCTTGAAGGTCGGCAAAAGGGGCGCAGGCATCTGAGCTGGAAACTGTCAGCAGTTTAAAACAAGGATTTATTGTCATTGAGTGTTTTGTGTATGATAGCATCACTCGTTGCAATTTTTGTCTGAATAAATCTGATGTTGTAACAATAAGCATCACTTGTTGCAATTTTTGTCTGAATAAATCTGATGCTGTAACCGTTAACTGTCTTTTAACTGCAGTAATCTTGTTTTTGTTTGTTTTGATTCTGTTCTCCCAGTCCATCATGCCATCCAGAAAGACCTCCATATGTTTCATATGTAATGAATGGGAACTACCCGAAGATAATCACCCTGATATAACCATGCTGGTTGACTGGGCATAAAACGCCAAGTTACCTACCTACCCATAGATACGCATACACACTCACGCATGCTCATGGTCTGTGTCACTCTGTGTGTATGTGTGTGTGAGGTGTCCCTCAATCAAGCAGTAGAAATAGAGGCCACAAATTGCATGTTCTTTCAGATGTTTTATTTTTGTGTCAAACAAAAGCCATCCAAATTTTCTTTTGATATTTCATTGCAAACCAGAAAGCAAAACTATTCACCAGATGATTCAAAATAATCCAACTAGAACAAACTGTTGTTAGCCATCATTAGGGTCATGTCTTCCAGATGCATGCATTGAAGGGAGAAGACAAAAAGAAAGAAATATATAAATCAAGAGAAGGATCAAAAGCCATCAAATTTTCCTTTCAATATTTCATTGCAAACTAGAAAGCAAAGCTATTCACCAGGTGATCTCAAATAGTCCAACCTGATTTATTTTTATTTTTTTTGTTAGTCATTGTTAGGGATGAAGTAATGTCTTCCTGACATATGCATTAAAAAAATAAAAAGTACCAAGAGAAGCAGTGAGTGCGTATCGTTAAAACTTTGGTGACCACAAGTCAAATTGTGATAGTATAAATATGCCACTGATTATGTATGGTGTATTTTTCTAATTGCAAAGAAGCGCTATCCATACTGGATGGCCATTGCCTATGTCAGCAGATTCTGATTTATATTTAAAAAAAGCATTAACTTGGCTCCTCCTCCTACATGAATAGCAAATGGTAGCTTGTTAGATTTATTAGGAGGCTAAAGTATAAACTGCTGCAGTCCTAACAGCAGCAAAATCAAGAGGAATATATATGCACAATACTGTATTTATAAATGATTGAGAAGGAGTAAGTAAAATGCATATTTAACTGGCATTTAGAAGACTTGCTTGCAGACATTTAAAGCCCCAGACACCAGTAGCAGTATATGTCCTGAATGGATGATAACTTGAAAGTAATTTTACCTTCAATTACTAAAGTAACATTGCAGCATGATCTTATCTCAATAGTGTACATCACAATGCAAATGTCAAGCCTCTATGTCAGTCAATACAGCTTTCGAAAATGCATGCATTTAAAGATGTGTGCACACTCTGTCATCTCAAGTTAGTGGCTGGATTCGCTTAAAAATATTCAGAATATTATGGTACACGCATGACACCACAAAGATGCCAATAGTGGCTTTGAAACATAAAAATATTCCCATTGTTAAGATCGAGTCATTTTTTAAATATTTATAGATATGACTTGCAACAGACATGCACACATCCTCACTCACACACACACGCACACAGGTGTAATGTCACCTTTGTGAGTTCTGCCAAACCATTAGTGCAGCCCAAAAAACAAACGAAAAAACCTCACTACTACAGTCGCGGCTCCCTTTCCGGTGCTTCTGCAATGCGAGTTGTGTTACAAGTGAGCAAAGCCCATGAGAGGTTATCACACAAAGTCTCATCAACCTTGCTCAAGCAAATAGCATTCCAGCAGCACCAGTCTGATTCCTGTAAATAGTCGTCATTTACCTGGGCTTCCCGTTCCACTACTTCAAGCTAGTTGAAGCTAGTTGGAAATTCACTTGAACTGTCTCCTGGCTGTTGTCATAGCTAAATGAAGAAGTGGTGCCCAGTTAACCTGTCACCAGAACATGACGGACACTGGTGAATAGCCAATCGGTGCTCGTCGATCTGACCTACCTTCAGGCAGTCCTTTGACGAACAAAGGGAGTCATAGGCCTATCCAGATCTTTGGAGCAGCGACAGGAGACAAGCAATGGTAAAAACATAAATGGCTTTATGAACTCAACAGTATGGTAACCAGACTGACTTGAAGGTGGAGTAAGAGTCCTACCATTCACAAAACCACATCAAAGTATGGAGAAATGTCATCTGAGATGGAGAAAAGTTTAAAACCATGCGGTCCTCTTAATGAATGACTAAATGTAAACATTGTCAGTGGTAATCTCCACCTCTTTGTTTTGACAAAGGTCAGTACAAGAACCTGCTCAGTGTTTGGTATCAAGCATACAAAGACAAGTTGGTTGCACTGAAATTTGTGTTTCTTGTTTGAAATACAATGCTGGATTAGGCTAGAGACAATATCTTCCCAAGATTGAATTCATCATACGAATTCCACTGGGACACAACACCCATTGCTTCATCTGTCATGATAGTAGCAATATGACTGCCATCACTTGACTTTCCTCACCATTAATTAATTAGAATTAATTTCCTGAACCAACAGTTGTCACATCATTTACAAAAAGACACGCAGTGAGAATTCTGAGCTGCACCAAGCCTTTGCTTCAAAACTGTTCTCCAAATCGTTGTCAAAAAGAAGATGCATCAGACTACGTCATTCACTTCCTGCCCTGGTGTTTCTTCACATCTGCCACTCCTTACCCATTTCCTGCTATGTGCAGAACAAACCTGCTCTCTGTTGCAGTGTTGTTTGATACAGCAAATAATGCCTCAAAATAGTGTCATATATTGACTGATCTTTCAAATGTGCTGCTGCCACCATGCTTCCTAATTAGAAACGCGTTGCAGCACTGGTGCAGTGGGCATGTCCTGGCAACAAGTTAATTCTGACAGCTGCAACAATTAATTAATTTTGGTCATCATGTTTCATATGGCTGTAGGTTGCCTCCAAGTAAAAAACAGAAATATGGATCAAAGTATGAAATTCTCTTCACTCTGAAGACCATGCCAGCTACTTGCCTTGCTGGCAAATTCTGGTAGTGACAATGAGATAAGCACTGGATCCCACTGTAAATGTGGACAGCTTTAATTTGAACAGACCAGACCATGAAACCTCCAGGAAAGACTGCCCTCACAAGACCACCCACATCTGAAGACAATTCTTCAAAAATGGTTGGGACAAAAACTGAAATGCTACACAGTACTTACTGATGGACAAAGATGGTTAGTTATCTGATTTTAATAAACCCTTTCTCAAGTCAAAAATGGTTGACTGTGTGGTAGGTAAATGGGCTCAAAAAGTGTGTGTGTGTGTTTCACATCTTCCACATCTGCATATGAGAAAAATACCTCCGAATCTCCATCTCAATGTGGATATATATATACATGTACACCTACACCATTTTTTTGTTTTATAACTGTGCTTGGAAAACACTTTTACACATGATTTTCATCCCCTTTACACATACAATTTTTATCAATTTTTCACTTTGTCCAGACCATACTTATCCTCACCATTTTTGCATTTACTATATTTTCATCGCAGGTGCCACAGTTAAAGGTAGTCTGTTATTTGTTTTTTTCAAAACTTCCATTCAGTTTATGCAAAAGGCACCCCACCAAAAATCAGCACAATTTTAACTTTAAGATCACTTTTATTTGCGTTTTTGGTTTTTGTGTTTATTTTTCAAACTCCACAGTATCTCTGATCTTTGCATATATATATATAGCAGTCAATGTGAGTTATTTATATATTATAAACAAAGCAGCATTCATAATATGGCACAAGATATGAAGACTTCAGGAGAAGAAAAAAAATCAATACACAAATGTGTAAAACACTGACTAAAATAACAATGTAGCAACTAATAACCTTGCGAAATATGGCACATGACTACAACCACACATAAAAAGCAATGTTAAAAATATAAGTTAAATCACACTATGAAATATGGCACTTTGTAATAAGCAAAGTTTAAAATAAAAAAGTGACCTTAAAAGCAAAGCTGAATGAGTTCATAATTATATACAGCACATTTATAAACTATCATGTGCAAAGATTAAATTAAAAGACGGCAGCATTTGTTCAACAAAGAACTTGGCAAATGCCTCTCAGATTAATTCAAGAGTGACCCTCAAACATATGGCAAGCAAATGCACCACAGTAGACTAGCATACTTCATCTAGAAATAAAAATCAAGTTGTTTCACCCAATTTTTGCTGATGAAAATGCTTTACACAACCAACACCTCATAGCGTTCAATACTAAAGCTGTGCTAAAAACCCCAAGCTATTGGCTTGCTACAGAACACGCAGAGTTCTAGCATGCTTCACAGACGGCAGAACAACAAGCTATCAGTCTGCTGTCAGAACACACAAGTATGAGTCCTAGCATGCTTCGTGGAGGGCAGAACAAGTTATCAGTCTGCTGTGAGAACATGCAGAGTACTAGCATGCTTTGTGGAGGGCAGAACAAGTTATCAGTCTGCTGTGAGAACATGCAGAGTACTAGCATGCTTTGTGGAGGGCAGAACAAGTTATCAGTCTGCTGTCCGATGCTTTGTGGAGGGCTGAGCAACAAGTTATCAGTCTGCTGTCTGAACACGCAGAGTACGAGTACTAGCATGCTTCGTGGAGGGCAGAACAAGTTATCCGTCTGCTGTGTGAACACGCAGAGTACGAGTACTAGCATGCTTCGTGGAGGGCAGAACAACAAGTTATCAGGGGGGATATAGCCATATTCATGATGGAACTATATATTAACATTTGTTTCATTGTTGCCTATGACAAGGGAAACATGAAACTATTGTGGAAGGGCCTTGCACTGGGATTTATATCATGTACAAATCACCACATTCAACCATCCAGCATTACATTAGAGTCATGACAACAGATCACTGACACAGCTGTCCTGCAAAAAAAATCACTCTGACACTAATTTCAAGGTACAGTGCCAACGACGCTGTTTTGGATCCAGATCTCTGTCATCCACAGCACAGAAGCTATTACTCATGTGGAAAACAAAAGATGCAAGAACATACACGTACACATGTGCAAAACCTGTACACTTTCTCTTGAAATTGCATAAATGGTCACCTCAAAACAAAATGCACAAGCAAAACAAAAGCAAAGCATGACATGGCATGAAAACCAGAAGTACACGTAAGTAGTAATACTCTCATTCCACCCCCACCTCATCTCTGTCACAGACACAAGCACACACACACGCATGCATACGCAAACACACACAGTGGTTCACTGAGCACCTCTATGCCCTGCCATTTTAAATATTGTGCGAACTGCTTAAATCTCGCAGTTAAAAACATTAAAATATTAATGATACACCCCTCCCTCATGCTTTCGCGTGTATAAGATTGCAAAGCTCAATGCTGTGTATGTACTGTAATCATGGTGTGATCACTGACATGACAGAATGCACCTGCGCAGTGCAACTGGTCAAACATTTGATCAAGCAGAATATATATTTTCTTTCAGTCAACAACAGTTGTTTGAAATGTTCCAGTCCCACAGAAAAGCGATGCTTATCATTTAACAGCAAGGTTAAAAACAATTTGTAAGCCAAACTGACACAAACTAGGGCACCTGGCCAATTCATTCCAGTCTAGATAGATATATATAAAAAGCCAACTTTACACAACAAAACACACCCACAACTGTACTGGGCTGAAACTGTAAACAGTGTGAGAACTAGAACAGTACTCCGCATACCTTATGAACTGGACACAGAATGTGTTACTGTTAATAAAGGTTAGTGAGTTGCACTCATCATGCTCTGTGAGCAACCAGGGTTCTCAGCCAGGCTTAGAACATGTCACAGTGGCTCAATATGAAAGTACTATCAAAGGCAAGATCTTCTGTCTTCCTTTTTTCATGGAGGTAGCGTGCCCATTTTTTGAGAGACGCACTGTGTATGCAACTGTTTTCAATTTTCCTGTCGCCAAGGGGGGTGTGGGTGGGGAGGATGGCTGAGAATTTTCAGGATACATAGCTCATTCTCCTAAAGTCTGACCCTGTTTTGTGCTGAGGTAATAAAATACATGTCTGGTGCTGACAAAACCACAGCTGTGCATGAGCACTGAACGGGACTGATGGTCTCAGTCAAATACAGTCAGCTGCATTGACAGCAACCCCCCCCCCCCCCCAATTTTATTTCTTACTTTACTCTTTTCTTTCGTTCTAATTCCGTTAGACTTTTCCTCTCTTTTGCTGTCTCTCTTCAACAACATTACTGCGCCATGAGCATAACTTGTCCGTGGATATTGAGCGCTCTGCGAGTCTACCATCATCAATATCAGCATCATCATCATACACACCCAAAGAATCCTTTCCTTGAGAATACATCGCCCAAAAATGTTGAAGTCCACTGTGTCTGTGGCGACACACAGAATGGAAATACACCACCATGAGAGATCATACTTTCAGTCCTCATTCTTCTTCCTCCAAATTGAAATACACTGCCACAGGAGATGGTATTTTCAGTCCTCAATCTTCTTCCTCCAAATTGAAATACACTGCCACAGGAGATGGTACTTTCAGTCCTCATTCTTCTTCCCCCAAATTGAAATACACCGCCACAGGAGATGGTACTTTCAGTCCTCATTCTTCTTCCCCCAAATCGAAATACACCGCCACAGGAGATGGTACTTTCAGTCCTCATTCTTCTTCCCCCAAATTGAAATACACCGCCACAGGAGATGGTACTTTCAGTCCTCATTCTTCTTCCTCCTTTCACCCTGATATTACCGCAATGGTTGACT
Organism: Alviniconcha strummeri; assembly: GCA_963584105.1. Taxonomy (NCBI): domain Eukaryota; kingdom Metazoa; phylum Mollusca; class Gastropoda; family Provannidae; genus Alviniconcha; species Alviniconcha strummeri. Next base: position 20,002,050 of record OY757545.1, on the reverse strand, counting down.
GGGTGTAAAACACCAAGTTACGTACTCTTCTTCCTCCAAACCACAGGAGTCAGTGATCGCGTTCATATCAAAACCAATGCCCACAGCAAACAAAAAAGACCTTTTTCGGTTTGCACTGCTGGGTGAAGAAGCGAAACCTGGTCCATCATTGCATGTGGTATAAAGGCAATGTCCACGTCATGGTCCATCATTCCGGGTGGTGTGATGAGTGATGTACACAGTTTCTGCATCAGCGCAGAGGGATGTTCACGAGATCATTGCTCACTGTGATGTCAACCTTTTGTCACTATTTCATCCATCCAGAATTTCAACATCCGAACGATGAAGTTCCGTATATCTGGAACAAAGAAAGAATGTTCGTTAACCAATATTGTAATGATAATATTGTACTAACAATAACATCAACAGGACAAAATCAACTTACTCAGAAAATCAGCCTAGGAAATCAAAACTGGTATGCATACATGTAAAGATTGACAACAGTTGTCACCATGCTGAGCTTTAAAAGATGCAGGAAAAGTTTCAGTCTCACTAATATCATCTGAGCTTTTTGTCAAGGCTGAAAACACATTTATCCCCATGAATATAATATCATCATATTAATAGTGATATATTTAACATTCAAACAAGGTTTGATTAATTTATGTAACAAATAAAAACCCTTTGTTTTATCTTTCTGAAATCACTGTGACCCTGAAATCTGATCTAGGTTGCTAAAACTAGCAAAAAAAACTAACAGTTGCACAGTGAACTCTTTTTCTCTTACGTTGCTCCAACACTCTGGCTAGACAGATAGATGATTTTAAAGCCCAGTTAATCAAGGTGAAACACTCTCTGAAACTGGAACATCCTTTCAAACGACATCAGAGTTTCTCAGTCAGCACTCAAAACTCACTTTTTTCAACATAGTACTGATACGTGTGTGTGTGCGTGTGTGTGTATGTGTGCATGCATGTGATGAGTAGGTTACAACATATGCTTAACTGAATGGTTTTGTAGCACATGTATTTTGTTCTGGTCATAAATACCTGTAAAGCACTGAGCTCTTGTGAGAAAGGGCACATCACGATACGTAAGTTACTGTTATTATTAGTAAAGCTCAGTGGAGGTCATCATCATGCGAAGTTTCAGAGATCTCAAATAGTCCAAGACAAAGCCAAACAACTTTTCCCTCAGCCCAGAAATGCATTCACTATCTCCCTCAAATGCACAATTAAAGTTTTTCACAATAAAGTCACACAAAGTATTTTGTGTGTTGTCTTGTAAGCTGCATGGCTATCAACAACAAACAAACAAAACCCACCAAACAACAACTCCACAACTTGCTGAAAGCATACAATCACAATTTTACATTGATGACGACTGTGTGACCCTAAAATTAAGCAAAGATCACTGAAGCTGGTACGAAAGCTCTATGACAGGTTTTACTCTGTGAAAAGTAGCAATCGTGTTACTGTTGTTATATTAACACACTTGGCCCCAGACCACCAGTCACTGCCCGCTCTTTTTCCTTACTGCGAAGCCCCAGACCACCCGGTAGCGGCCGGCTAGCAGATACTCCATACTAGCATCTCGACTTATGCAAATAGGAACGGGATTCTCACGAGACTTGTAGCCTCATTTCCGCTATCGTTTACTTCTTCTGGTGATGTCGTTTGTTCGAAGTTCAGCAAAGTTTGAGAGACGCTGTGAATTTTCAAAGTTGCGAGGTGGATGTGCGATAGATGGCCGAAAATAAACAAAAGCCCTACTGTTAGCAATGGTGTCAGAGCTTCATCCTTTGAGATTTGAATTGCAAATTTGGCTCAGTCGCTTACCGTGGGCACCCTAACAAACTCATGGAGCTTCATCTTTGGAGATTCAAACTGGAAATTTTGCAGTCGGTTACCCAGTAGGCCCCCATTCAGATGCGTACATTTTTGACTTGGGATTTCTTTTTTTTTATGATTTTATTTTTTAGTGAACAAAATCAAAACCTGTTGGATATACAAGAACACTGTATTCACAAACTGGGAAAAATATGAAGTGAGCTGAAACTTTTGTTTGGTCTTTATTAATGATTTTTAAAGTTGTATCCCGGGATCATTTGACAGTTACTTCCCTTCGCAAGGGATTTCGTAGCAAAAGGGCAGCGGCTGGTCTGGGGCCAAGTGGGTTAATGTTAAAACTTTTGCCCTGGGTTGTGTCAAGTTATCTCCCTTACAGGCATAACTGAAGTCAGAAGAAGAGGAGAAACTAAACTAACTTGGTGTTTTACACCCAGCCAACAAAATGAGACGAAAAGGAAATCAGTATTTTATTTTTAACTCCCAGTCAACTCTGAGAACCTGGTCAACATATCTCCTATGCAGAAAAATACTTGCTCTGTCAAAACAGACTTGGGGGATTTCAAAGCGACATGACCTGGAGCACATGCGGGCTGATGGCCACACCCCAAAGGGGTTAAAGCCTACCTGTATCATAGCCCAGCTCATTCTCCACCCTTGAGATGGTGGAGGCAGCAAGGTTCTTGCTGCGCAGTACCAGGACGGACTTGGCTCGGCTCAGCAGCTGCAGGTCCCCCCAGCTTCCCTCCCCTGATGCACTCAGACACTTCAGCACGGCCGCCACCCGGTAGCCATCCTCTTCCACGCTCTCCCCTTTCAATCGGGCTATAGCAAATGAGAACAACTCCATTTTTAAAATTATTAGACTACTGCTAACAAATCAACAAAGGGAGTTAATTAATTAGCACTCAAAAGACAGCACACAGACCCAACAAAGACTTGAATCGTTCTCTCCCCTTTCAATCAGGCTATAGCAAACAAGAATGATCCCCATTTAATTTTTTTTTATTAGACTATGAATAACAAATCAACAAATGGAGTTAATTAATTAGCACTCAAAAGACAGCACACACACCCAACAAAGACTAGAGCTGCTCTCTCACCTTTCAATCGAGCTACAGCAAATGAGAATGACCCCCCACCCCATTTTTTAATGAAATTATTAGACTATCAGTATCAACGACAAATCAACAAAGGGAGTTAATTAATTCGCACTTGAAACACAGCACACAGACCCAACAAAGACTTGAACTGCTCTCTCCCCTTTCAATTGGGCTACAGCAAATGAGAACAACCCCCATTTTTAGTTTCTTTAGATTATCAACGACAAATCAACGAAAGGAGTTAATTAGCACTCAAAAGACATCACACAGACCCGACAAAGATTTAAATTGCTTTAGGTTTACAACTCTCGAGTGGCATGCGAGTAAATTTACAAGGTATGTAAACTCTACCCAAGGTCCACCTCTAGTCTAAGTCCAAGTTATTATCAGTTATGATTCACCAGACTGTTGTAAACTTGTATTTTCATCCCACTATGCTGTCACAGCATTAGCAGTACAAATGACATGGACTACACTCAGTCTGTGGGAATGATGGGAAGTCCTGTTTTTTCCTTCTGATTTGTAAAACCCGCCAAACTGTTACTGGCTATGTCTGTTCAACAAGATCCTGAGAACAGACCCACGTCTTGATAATGATAGGGGTTAGTCACTAACGCATTTTGAATCCTTCTCAATCTCATTTCAAAATACAACAACAACTATTCCATCAAAATGATGCATTCAGGGAACTTAGACCAGAGAATGACAGAGACAGAGACAGACACTGAGACAGAGGCAGTGAGAAAGGAAATAAAGACAGAGGGGAAGGGGGGTGGACTCAGGGATGCAGCCAGAATCATTCCATTTGACTCAGGGAGGCAGCCAGTCATTCCATTTTCAAACAGAAATTCATTTTAAAGGAGCTGTTTGTCATGAGAGGGTCACTCTGTCGTCACACACTGAAGAAAATGGACTACTACAAAAGTACAAGAAAAACATGTCGCAATACACAAACATAACAAAAAAACAAAAAAAGCTAAGGAAACGTCAGCATCACAAAACTCTTACCTTCGCTGCAGTATACATCCCATATGGCATCGAGAAACTCTGTCACATCCTCAATCATAGTACGCAGTTTTTCTACACTGCTACAAAGACAGAAAAACAGTCACACATTTTAAAAGTTGCTGGTGTGATGACTGAAACTAAGTTAAACTTAAAGGGGACCCCAAGGAAAGAAGCAATGTGGCCTGAAAGTGAAAAAACTGCAAATATTTCCATTTGTATGCTTTGTAACTGTGTTGTTGTTATACCAATATTCATAAATGCAACAGCAGTACTTTTTGAAGTTTGAATTTGAGCTCCTCGGAGAGCATCCATGATGGTTTCCTGTCTACCAATGAAGAGAGGAAAACTGCTGGCTCATGACATATATGCATACACCTTCATGACACATTACAGCTGTGTTCACGATGTAACGCTAACACTAAAGTAGCAGACACAGACACAAAATGTCAATGCTAACAGAGCTTCAACCTTCAAACATCAATTTTTATAACCTTTAAACATCAATTTTAAACAAAGTAGACCACAAATCTACTGAAAACAAAAACGGCTGTAAAATATAAGTCTATTTTTGATTCCATTCCTATGAACAGGGTATGTGATGCTTTTCGCTTGGGATGCCCTTTAACTTAAGAACACATTCCAGTAGCACCGATCAAAATTTGTGCAGACAAAACTCAAAACAAGAAAAATGTCCTCAGTGCTTGCAATGCTAGTATAAAAGGTGACTGCCCAGAACACCTCCCCACATAGTTCAGGAGCTGTGTGAGAGTCGAGGTAGCCGTCCTGGGCTGTCCGTCCTCATGAGCTTTCTGGTTACTGTGGACGTAAAGCTATCCGTGGACGTAAAGCTATACTGAACCATGCTTCGGCACTGGTCTCAGCTTGTCCCTAACATGTCAACTGACATCTGAGGACATTAAGCAACACTACCTACCTACACCTCCCCTTCATTGCTGCCATGATCCATACAAGGTCTTACAACAAATGCAATCCCTTCATTAGCATGACCAGTGGTTCTGTTAACCAAATCTTCATGACCAGTAGTTCTGTTAACCAAATCTTTTCCATCTTTGACAGGTAACAAATGGACTTGATGATTTTATATATATATATTTTTTAGAATCTATCCAACAGTGTGGGTGTGGTGGACAAGAATCTGTGGAGAGAGGGGAAAGGAACAGTCAATGTTGCTATTCTGTGTACTGCAGAGCAGTGAGAGAGATTCTGCACTCATCACAATCCTGACCTCTGACCTGGGGATAGCAACAGACTGCATGTGTGGATGCAGGTTGTTTCAGCATCGATGCCACCAATCTGTGACAGATTAGGACAAAAACGCAATTCTTTTGAACCTTTTATGCGTTTGGGTCTTGTTTTAAGAGTGCTAACACTGTAGAAGTCATTCTTGTTTCAGGTTTTTCAACAGATTAATTGTTCTGCCCCCCCCCCCCCCCCCCCCCCAATGTAATCAGTGTGTTCAGCTCTTTTTCCTCATTCTAAGAGTTTCAAGGTCAGTGCTTTTGCATCAAAGGAGTGTCTGGCATCTGATGGATGTGTTGGGATGAAAAGCTTTGATCTTAACCCGTCATGGTGAGGGACAAAATAAGAGTTATCAGAACCACTGGTACAACAGTCACAAGCAGACAATCATTATGTGTATGTTTACACAGCTGTACAGAGATCCACACACAAACAACCACAGACACTGGTCAGCAAACATATAGTTCTTCTGCTGACTCTGTATGGTGTGAGGAAATTGAAAAAGCACACTTGCACGTACTATTGTTCATTTTCACTCGAGTAGATAAAGTCCTTGGCTCTCTGTACTTCCAGTCTGTTCAGCAGATGCTTTCGTTTCTTCTTCTTTAGCTTCTTCTTCTGGTTCTTTGTGAGATCCATGCCTACCACAGAACTGTTTGTGTTTGTTGATGCTTTGGATGCTATGTGATCCCCGCTCTCTGGTGTGTTTTCAGACTTGACTTTATCTGATGAGGAATTGTCCAGTCGCATACGTTTTTTTGGTCCTGTGTCTGAAAAAGAAAAGAAAAATGTGTAGATTATCTTGTCCAGATTTTGAACTGTATAATTTCTAAAAACAAAACAAAAATTACTGAAAGAAAAACAATAAGAAAAAACAAAAAAGAGGAAAAGAAAGCCAAATGTCCATTGCCATTGTTCACTAACCAATACCAAATAATACCTACCCTTGAGCTGGAAGATGAAATGCAGATGCCTGTACCAGTGAATGATAATGAATGAAAGGAAACAACAGCATTGCAGTGACCCTTTTTAAAATCAGCTCCTACTGGCTGAACCTCAGTTAAATAACAGTAACACCAACATGGAAAATAAAGATTGATATTAAAAAAAAAAAAAAAAAGGTTAATTCAGTACATTTTACAACCTCTGATGATGGGCCACCCTAACAAGACTAAAGATGACCCCTCAGTTCAGTAATGCCAAGGCGGAAAATAAAGACTGATATTATAAAAATAATAATAAAAAGTAGATTACAACCCATGACGAGGAGCCACCTTAACAAGACTAGAGATGACCCCTCAGCTCTTTTAAGACAACTTTGACTTGAGTGGAACTGTTACTATCATATCAATTTCTGTGTACCTGAATATCCTGAATATTGTGTTTGTGTTTCCTGCACAGCCCCTTTCATCCTGAATATTGTGTTTGGGTATCCTGCACAGCCCAGCCCCTTTCTAACTAAGACAACTTTTACTGAAACCATTTCCTTCCTATTTAGATCTGTTTATATGAACCCCTTAACAAGGGTCCCCCTTCTCTCCAGATTACTTTCAGTTTCACCAGATGCTTACAGAAGTTTTCAAAACAGGGGATTTATTGGATCATTATCCAATGAACCCAAATGCTGTGTTACTGTTAGTACTGTTACTAAGTGTTCCAAAGAAGTGCCCTTTACAACATGGATCACTTGCAAATATTATTATGCACTGAAGTTCAGCCCCTTGAATCCCAATGAACTGGTGATTCGTGTTCATAAATACTGAATGCATTACCAGTGTCATGATCAACACCGGATCGCAAGGCCTGATCTCGGTACACACTGTGACCATCCAGAGGGGCCATCAGCACACTGTAGAGGTGGGAAGTGGTGGTGGTAGGGGTGGTGTGAGTGGTGATGCTCTTGCTGCTGCTGTTGTTGTTGGCTATGGCACTGCTACTGCTAGTGTGATCTCCATTGCTGTTAGTGTTACTGTGCTCAGAACTTGCTGCATCTTTGTCCTTTTCACTTTTGTCAAAAACTTCCACTTTGGGCGTGTCCAAGTCCACCTCTTTGGGAGGGGCTTCCTTCTCTGTTTCTTCTTGGGTTTTGTCATCTGTCACTGGTTCATCTTTTTTCTCTTTCTCATCTGCATTGGCTTCTTTTGCCTCTTCCGGTTTGGCATCTTCCGATTCCTGGTTTGCCGACTCTGTTGGATCTGGCAGTCCATACAGTCGGCTAAGGACTTGTTTCCGGAAAGCTGAAGACAGAAGAATAGGATTCACCTGCTATGCACATTTTCCTGACCAGTCTGTCTTTTCAGTCTTACCCTTGTTTTCATTTCCTGTATTCAACTTTCTTCCCTCTGCCACACAAAAAAAGCAAGAGTCCATCAATTACAAATTTGCATTGCAGTTCAATGAACGTGTGATGCAATAGCGCCCAAGAATGTGAGACGGAAAGCGGGATAGAATGGGCAAGGGACAGAAAACTTGACATCACAAGGTAACACTCATACACCAGTAGGTACCTTTTACAATGTACTGCACAACGACGCAGGTACAAGGTATATTATATATATCCAGAAGAACAGGAAGAGAGCCTAAACTGGCTAAAGCAACGGTTTACAAACTCCCTAAAGCAACGGTTTGCAAACTGTCAATGGGGCAGTTAGCACAGAACTCTGCCACCCGTTCCCCGCCTAGCTAGCACTAGTGACACACGGTCTGTTCTTTCTGGCACATTGCTGACCTTAGGCGGGTCAGTAGGGGTCTTTGTTACTTTGCGCAACATTGCGGGGCCATCTGTGAGGTGTACTGCCTTGTTTTTGAATGTCTGCACCTAACAATCGAAAGGATTTTGAAATATTGTGCAAATGTCCTTCAACTTCGCCTCTCGAGGCTACGGTAAGATACATGTACGTTGCTATTTTTGACTGACCCACTGCTGCAGTGACCCAGTTCCACACTGACGTTTTCTTTCTTCTCTCCCTTCCTTTGAAGCAAAGCGAGATCACCCGTCATTCTTTTCTTCTTCCTTTCTAGTTTGTTCAAAGTGTGTCATACGGACTATTAGATTGCCACATTTATTCAATTTCCACCATATTTTAAACATAATCTCACCTTCGTTCTTCTCCATGGCTCCGTAGCAGCGGAGAATTTAAAACCGTCTGCATTTGTGCCGCCTTTCAGCACCGATGTTTTGACTCAACATGTGGTTAGTAAGCAGTGCCGTCTGGAGGAAGGAGTCGGAAAGTAGGTCAAAGTTAGAAGGGGTTCTGTCAAGGTTTCCCTCGGTAATTTCGAGGCTAGCAGTCGGACTTCGTTTATTCAGCTGTCTACATTTATTTAGCTCTCTGTGCTCGGTAAACGTACAATTTAGCGTACTTCAAATTTGATTGTTGTGAAGCGGATTAAAGATTCATCTTAACTGCGCACATAATACGCACAGATACAATACGCACAGTTTTGGATTGATTTCCAGCGCTGTACGCGACTTCGTGCATGAACATTGAGCTTTCTGAGGCGACCCCGAGTGTTTCACGGGACGCAAAATCCAAGAACTAATCACGAACTTGGTAATAAACTATGTAAGGAGCCATTTTTATGCAGATCATGTGCTGCCCTGCCAATTAAATCGTGCAACATCAAGCGTGTCTTGCATATTTAAACTGACACTGAAGCAATGCCCCAATTTTCAGTACACTAGCAAAAATATGTTGCAATCATAATTACAATATGTATAATATTATTTTAATGTTAGGAATTAAAAAAACAAAAACAAAAAACGAGAGAGAGAAAAAAGTTTTTTTTTCAGTCAGAAGAGATGAAACTAAAGCAAATGATAGATTTTGCTTGAAACACCCCAAAAGAGGCAAAAAATTTCCCCAGTGACATCTGGTCTCACGGCTGGCCTGTTGACACTGGCAGAGGCTTAGCTGTTTGGTTTTATGATGCTTGTCCGCCATCTCTGTCTCTTGACGCTAAGCTGCACTTTTTCTTTGTGTCTTTAGCACATGCAGTTTAAATAGTCTTGTTGGTTCAAGTCATGTGTATACATGTATGTGTCTATTCTGTCTTTTCTTATCCATTGGCATTGTTTCTACGATTATGATGGTCATCCCCCCCCCCCCCCCCCTTCAAAATCTAGGTTTTGACTCTTGACATCTGACAAACTCATTTCAAAATGAAAATTCTGTACATGACCAAACACAAAATGTTAATAAACCTAAATGCAGCCAAAAGGGGAAAAAAAATGAGGTGTTCAGTCAACACGGGAATGTATAGCTTTTTTTACAGCCAAGTTCCCATGATCTTGAGAAGAAGTAAAAAAAAAATAAAAAAAATCCTTGTGTTCAGTCTTCAGTTCTCTCTCTCTCTCTGTATATAGATATATATGTATGTGTGTGTGTGCGTGTCACAAAATGGACTCTGCCTGATTGTGTCTGTTAATGTAATAACCAATCAGAATCATAAGTTTATCATAATTATAAGAATTTCTTTACAAACTAGCATTATCTGTTGTTCCAGTGCTCCTGTGAACACCTGTCATTTTGGTCAGGATCACCAACACCTCTATGAAAGTGTCTAGCTCACTGGATGTCTGAGGCAAAAATGCTAACACTGGCTTTTCTCTGACAATGCATATAAAGAGGCTTTAAATTTTCCAGATAATGCTGGCTTTTCCCTGACAATGCATATCAAGAGGTTTAAAATTTTCCAAATAATGTGGGTTTTTCTCTGACAATGCATATCAAGAAGCTTTAAATTTTCCAAATAATGCTGGCTTTTGACTGACAATGCATATCAAGAGGTTTTAAATTTTCCAAATAATGTGGGCTTTTGTCTGACAATGCATATCAAGAGGCTTTAAATTTTCCAAATAATGCTGGCTTTTCTCTGACAATGCATATCAAGAGGCTTTAAATTTTTCAAAATATGGAAGCTATCATCAAAAGTTTGAAACTCTCCCCCCCCCCCCCCTCCCCCCACCCCCTTGAAAAGTAAATAATTGCAGTTATAGATGAAGCCGAGGATTAAACCTGATGATGTTATGGTCGTCCATTTCAGTCTCAGACTACTTGACAGGGCTGCAAATTATGCCTTAACCACTATGCTTTGGGGGCCGGTTAAGTTTGAAACCTTTTAACTACATAGCGTCAACATAGGTCTGAAAGCTCTAGACTGCATGGTATTTGAGAAGAAAAAACAAAACACCATGTTAACGTTGTTGCCTCAAGTAGGCTAGCTGGAGGCAGAATCATCTTGACACAGATTCATCACTAAATATGTGTAATATAAAAATAATAACAAAAAACCAGAACAAAGAACAGACCCCAAAATACCCTCTTTTCTTTTATTTTCATGCTACAGTGTCAGCAAGGTAAAACTAAAACATCCCACCAAAACCTAATACCATACTGTGTGTACAGATGACATAGAGACATGACACAATTATATACATGTAAGTACTACATATGGGCTATGAAATGTGCCCTTAACAGATGTACATTTACACCCAATCACTACAAAGGACAAACTCCATTTCTGTGACAGGTTCTATTCGTTCCACACTTGTTCTGTTACACATGTGCACACGTACATCCTTTTAATATCTTGCCAAGTTTGTTGGCAACACACTCACACATGTACATTGTTTAACATACACGGTTATTGTCTCAGCATGGCACACATCCGATAGGGTGACAGCTAGTTCAGCTACTGTTCTCACTGCCCTTCCGCAACTCCCCACTCCCTTCCCCTATCACTCCTGGTAGTTACTGATATGCTTTCTAATTCCACAGCAGGATAACCAAATGCTGCTTCACAAACAAACACAGGATATCAACCGGTAGAAACAATGCTTAGTGTCTATGATCAGCAGACCCATGAAAGGGAGTGAGCGCTGAGACCCTGGGGTACAGGAACATAGCCAGATGGTAGAGCGCCCAACTTGCAATCAGAAGGTCATCAGTTTGATCCAAAGTACATAAGTAAACATGGTGTTTAACGTCCACAGAAACCATAAGGCTTATTAGGGATGGGTAGTTTGATCCCCGAGAGGAGCTGTGGGAGAACTGTCTTCTCCTGGGGCAATTTTCTGTGATGACTTTTATTTCCGTATCTGTTCCACCTACCCCAGTGTTACACAATACCACAAGGCCCCAGTCATTCTGTCAAAACTGGAGGTGGTAGGTTACAGCTAAACACCCATATGCCCTTCACAGTTTGAACTTGTACTTCTGCACTGATAAACAAGCTGGTCACCTACATAGATAAAAGAAAGAAAAGACTGCAATGGTCATGTGTGGCTTTCAGTTTACCACACCTCCATGGACCAGCCGCACAAAAATGTGCTAGAGATTGCTGCTGCCTTTGTGCTTTACCTCTTCTTCACTTCAACCAGCTGAGGGAATAAGGCGCAAAATCCCCCGGGGAATATGAAAGTGAGATGACTTCTAGCATAAGTTTTATCTGCATAACAAGTAATAACAAGACCTGCATAATGAGTAATAACAAGCAGAATATCATCGCTTTAAAAATAACAACAAAATGCCAACACCATTATCATCATCATCTTACCAAGAAAGCTGGCACTGACAGACTGGTGGCCCTTCTGTGTTGCAAAACAAATGACCTTTTCCAGAAGCAAACATACAAAACATGATGCTGGGTAAAACAGAACTTGTGCAAAAGAAGCATTTCTTTGATGTGGTTCCCAAACTGTGTCATTTTAAAACCCTTTGACAATAAAAACTAACGGGGGCCAAAATCAGTTGTCTTGATGCACATTCAATCTTTTATATCTCATCAAAAGTCTAAACTGCGACTTAAGACAATGAGGATGAGTGGAGAGTACAAGACAAGTATTCTTCATTAAAAAAAAAAAATCCTTAGTGGATTTTCCTTTCATTGACTTATTCATGAACTTTGTTAAGACGCAGCATCAACTGCACTGCCATTCAATTTAGCAAAACAACATTTGTGAACATACACCAAATTGTTTGCATTAATACTGAAATCACCAAAGCCAATATATAATGATAAATTCCCCATATATTCCAACCATGGGATAGTGTTGTTCCATGTAGTATGCAAATTCCCCATAAATTCCAAACATGGGATAGTTTTGTTACATGTAGTATGCAAATTCCCCATAAATTCCAACCATGGGATAGTTTTGTTACATGTAGTATGCAAATTTACACCATTCCCACGAGTCATAGTATCTCATTATTTGTTATACATTCATACATGTATGTAGAAGAATAAAAGCGAGAGGAGAGCAAAAAAGTAAAAAACGTGACCTAAAATAAAAGAATTAAGAATCCACTAGAAGCATGCAGAGAAAGAAAAGACATGAGCAAAACACTTGAAGCAGTCCAGATTATTTTCTTTTCTGTTTTGTTTATGCACTTTGAACAAACAAACAAAATTTGAAAAAAGAAAGAAGAAAAAAGCAGCAGAGAAAATTATGCATTTTTGTTTTACACCAAGGCTCAGCTCATACTCCGCATCAAAGAGAGAGAGGATGTGTGAGTGTGTACCTATTAACGCTTTGTTGATACTCAACATAAAACTAAAGCATGTCTGTATGCACCGAAAAGAGCATTGCTTTCTTTCAAAAACAACTCTGACAGTTCTTTTTGAAAGAAAGCAATGCTCTTCTTTTTGCTCATGTCCACCAGACATTTATTGCAGTAGAGTAACTCCTTCAAAAATGAGCCAGACTTTGGAAATGCACAGAAAACTGTACATGGCCCAAGTTGCTGCCATGAAACCTACTGACGCAAACTCAGCTCAAGGGTCTGATCAACAAACAGGTCTCAGACCTTCACTGTCACAACAGTATGAGATACCATTAGAGAGAGAGACGGACAGAAAGAGGAGAAAGTGAGGGAGAGAGAGAGGGAGAGTGTGGACTGGTGTGAGTATTGCAGAGAAGAAGGGCTGTGTGTGCTTCAGAGAGAGATTGCAAACATCTGCAGTTGTCTAGACCAGACTGCAGCAAAGAGTTCACTTTGATGGGTGTGCTTGCAAGAAAAGATACAAACCACAACATTTTTAGATCCAAACACAAAAAGGTTCCAATGAACACTTATTTATTTTAACACAGACACATAGTATGCACATATTCAGGGAAATCCCCTTGATCAAGCCACAAAATGACACTTAAACAATAACAGTTTATAAATGTTGTTTAAGTGTCGTGTGGTGGCTGGATAAAGGAGATTTCCCCAAAAAATGTGCATACTGTGTGTCTCTGTTAAATAAGCACTCAATTGAACCTTTCTGTGTTTGGATCTTGTTTTAGAACGCTAGCAGTCATTCTGTTTCAGATTTAAACATTTTCACAACATTTTTAAGCAAGAATAAGCATGGGGTGTGGGAAGAAGGGAGTGGGTGCAGTGGAAAGACCATGACCTCAACCAAATACGTCATCAACATGAAAGCACATGACAAGGAATATTGGTGCAACACTGATTATTTGGTTCTGTACTAATTTGTGCACTTGTTGCTTTTGGCAGCAGGGTCACATCTATGTTGACTGCGACAGCAGTCACAAAGTACTGCAACAAAATCATCACATTTAGATGAAATATCTCATTCCTGAGTTACAGAGGGTAACACACATGGACACAGATTTTAACACTACCATCAGTTACTGGTATGGTTGGTTCCTATTCAGAAAAAAGAAGAAGTTAACTACCTCAAAATTAAATAACACGCACATTCAAACTAGTGATTTCCTGAGTTTTAAGTGAAACAAGCTCTTGTTAGTGTGGAAAAATAATAAAAAATCCATTTAATGGAAGAATAACAACATCAAACACACAAAACAATGCAAAACATTTCATTGACTGGTGATAAACAAAATGCATGCCAGTGCAAGTACATAAAACACACAAAATTTTACCCTCATGTTGACATCAGATGCAAACTGTAAAGCAGGTGTTATTGCGTCATGCAAAATTTTGTCCTCAAAATCTGAATGCACCTCCCTGCAGTATGGTTCATCAGAACTCTGCTCATAGCCTTGCTTTTGTAATGACTTCAAACGTTATCATCACCCTGCAATTATGCCAACGCTGCCACAGACTAAGGAAAAGCTGCAAATACTACCTGGAAGGTAAGTCTGGAATTTTGTTGCTCAAAGTTTGTTACAAAGCTTAATGCTACTAAAACCGGAAAACGTCAACTGGCTGGCAGACACACTTGTACCTCAACCTCACAAAAGAGCATGTTGCTAAAAAACAAAAGAAGTGACTTGGGCCCACAGACTGAGGCCCCAGAAGGTGACATAATGAGGCAGACTGGGACGGTGGAGTAATGTTCAAGTCAGTCCATCAGATCTGGACATCTGAGGGGCGATGTTGAAACAGAAGATCGATGACACTCTCATCTGCCAGCGTAGATGTATCCCCCAGGTCACGATCGCCACGTGCTATTTTGCGCAGAATACGCCTCATGATCTTCCCGGAGCGTGTCTTCGGCAAAGCCGGGGCGTTCTGCACAAAATCTGGCTGAGCAAAAGGCCCGATCTTTGTGCGAACTGAAAAAGAACCCGAAAAGGCTTTATCAAACAACATTCTTCCAGGCACTGAATAAGACAAAAACACGTAAATGGCTTAGCTCTCCATCTCATTCTTCATTGTTTTTCACTGTGTCGTTTCACACTTTGTTCTGTAGCTTGATAAGGAGATTGCTCTGAAAATCTTTATGTTCTTCATAAAGAGCATTCTTTTGAACCCTGTTTTACGCTAGCACTAGTAGCAGTCATTCTTGTTTCTGCTTTTTTAAATTATCATTACGCAATCCCAAAAAATAATTACACTGATAGGGTTTGAAACAAGTGCATCAAAAAGAACTAACTTTTCAAATCATGTTTGAACCAACACTGTAACAAGTTACTATTTTGTAAAGCAAAAACTTAAGAGAAAAAAAAAATCTAATTATGCCCAAAGGATCAATACATTATCATACACACAGACACACAGTTTCAAAGGTAAATGATCTAGGTTTACAGACACGCAACCATGCAGACCACCATCACAAATGGCATACCCATGTTTTTCAGCTCAGCCTTCAAGTCCTCATTGTACTGTTCTCCCTGAAAAACAAACACAAAACGGGTCAAAGCCTTGGAAATTTGCTGTTAAATACATCAGCATGGAAAACAAGAGAATCTCTATTTTTCTTCTCTCAATCTGTTCTAGCCTGAGACACATTTCTGTCCATCTTCTGTCCACGTATTGATCAGCCTCGATGAAGAGAATCTTCAATTTTAACACTTTCAGAGGGTCACACCACCTGCCACATTTGGTGTAAACATCATATTTTTCAAACATCAGCAGGATTCTTGGTGCACCTAAGCATTACTTTGAAACAGCTTTGAAACACCGTAGCTTTGAAACAGTACCTTCAGATATCCCTGTGTTTGGTAGAAGTTCCAGCATGAGAACAATTGGGACGGACATCCCACAGACCACTTCTGAATGAATAAACCAGCGAGGACATAAAATGTGCACTTTCAGGCCTGTGCTCAATACTGATTATTATGCTGTGATTTGTCAGTCTCATCACCCTATTCTGACAGCAGTCAAAAGATCATAATAAAAGTATTTGTAAAACGTAAAATCTTGTCCATAGATTCTATTCTATGCACACACACACACACACACACACACACACACACACACACACACACACACACACACACACACACACAGGTACATGCACACATACATACAGGCACTGCCACACATGAATACACTGATGAAAAGATGAAAAAGAGACACGTATATTGGCCTTCAAGGGGAGAAAGAAAGTAAGTTGGTGTTTTACACCTAGTCAAACCATTGTGGTTATATCAGGGTGAAATATATTCTGTTATCATACAACCCTCAAGGGGATTGGAGGCTTGAAACGTAACGTAAAAGAGTATTCACTTGAAACGTAATGTAAAAGAGTATTCACAAAGTGAGTACACATAGTGTGAACCTGAAGCGCCCAAACTGTAACACTTCTAGATCGCAGGCACCCTCTGAGCTGACCCCCCAAACTTCCATGCTGCTGACGGGACTCCCACAGCACTGCTGCTAGTGCAGCAACTGCATGCCTTAGCTGCTTGCAGTCTCACTGTTCCTCAGCCATACTTTTGCCATATTCAAGTGCACACCTGTAGGTCAGCACCAACCCTATAGCTCAGTTCTAAATTCAGGAAGGTTTCTGTGTGCTCTAGCTCCGCCCACTGCTCCGTGCTCTCAAAACTTTCTCCAGTGCCACTTTCAAAAACAGCAATACACCGCACCCCCCCCCACCCCCCCCACCCCCACCCCCCCCCGACCACACACACTCTGGCTTCTTTTCTTTTTGTCTGCCGTGTGTGGTCTCGAGGATGTTTCTTCTCCAATAAGGGTCACCCTTCCCTTTGGGAAAGCCAGCCACCACCCGGGCTAACTGAAGCACCTGTTTGAGCGTGACGAAGCAGTAGATGCACTCCCCCTTGATGCTGTGTGGGTGTGACACAGACGCAGCCTCTGCCACTGCTTTGTGTTCAATCAGCGCCGACTCCACTTCGGCTGTGGACAGGAGGTGGCCCGACACGTTGACCAGGTCGTCGATGCGGCCTGTGATCCAGATGTAGCCATCCTTGTCTCTGTGGGCGCCTGAGACCACAGAAATAGTTCTGATTTTTTGTTCTCTCTCTCTCTCTCTGTGTGAAACAAGTGTCTAACACTACCTAGGCCTGAGACCACAGAAATAGTCCTGAATCTCTCTCTGTGTGAAACAAGTGTCTAACACTACACTGGCCTGAGACCACAGAAATAGTCCTGAATCTCTCTCTGTGTGAAACAAGTGTCTAACACTACATTGGCCTGAGACCACAGAAATAGTTCTGAATTTCTCTCTCTCTCTCTCTGTGAAACAAGTGTCTAACATTACCTAGGCCTGAGACCACAGAAATAGTTCTGAATTTCTCTATCTCTCTCTCTCTGTGAAACAAGTGTCTAACATTACCTAGGCTTGAATGTGTTTGTGAATTATAGTCAGAAAACATATGAAGTTGATATTACTAATAACATTATGTCCTTGTTTTAATTTATTATTGGTGGTGGGGAGAGGGGATGGGGGGGTGGGGGGGGTGGGGGGGGAGGGCAGGACGGATTACTGAACGGAGAAACATCCTAAGAAGAGGAAGTTCATTCAATAACAAAAATCCAATCAATGAACCAGGCACAAATATGAGGAACCCCCCCCCCCCCCTTCCCTCCACACACACACACACCAGCACAAAACACATAAACAACCCCCACCCCCAATCCACATACATGCATGCACGAACACACACACACACACACACACATAAACATGCACGCACACACACTCACACAACCACCACCACCAATCGTAAACCAGCAAGACACTAATGCAAATGCGTCTCGTACCATCCCCAGTGCAGTAGTATCCAGGAAATTTCTTGAAGTACGTTGTCTCAAATCTCTCGTGGCTTCCATACACCGTGCGCATGATTCCCGGCCATGGCTGTTTGAACACCTGCGGAAAAAGCAACGCATCACGCAAGTTAAGAAGCCTCGCAAGAAAAGAAAAGAAAAGAAATTAGTCTACAGGACAGCACACTATCTGAAAGAAAAACTCATTAGATACAGATACAGTAAAATGAAGGGAACAAACTGTGCGGCGACTCTAGCACAGAGACACACGCTGACCGCAAAACGAAGAAGAAATGGGGAGACAAATTACCAAATACACCGACAAAATAATGACAATAACTGCGAGACAAATCACCAGATACAGACAGCCAAATTGTGATAAAAACTGGAAGATATACGTGTGCACGCATCACAACAGTAATGAAAACAGAAGGAAGCAACTCACCAGATACCCTTCCTCTGTACCCTCAATCTCCTGCCCTTCTTCCGTCAAGATGGCTGGCAGGATTCCAAAAAAGGGGAATGTCTGACAAACACATTTTTAAAAGTTGAAACACACTGAAACTAAAGAAAAAAAGGGAGACAGATTGAGAAATCATGAGAGAAAGAGAGAGAATGAGAGGAGAGAGAAAGAAAGATAGTGACAGTAAGGAGAGGGCGGGAGGGGGAGAGAGAGAGAGAGAGAGAGAGAGAGAGAGAGAGAGAGAGAGAGAGAGAGAGAGAGAGAGAGACAGACAGACAGACAGACAGACAGAGACAGAGAGACAGACAGAGACAGAGAACTCAGAACTTTATTAAGAGAGAGAGAGAGAGAGACAGAGACAGAGGGAGGGAGTGACAACAGAGTGAGACACAAAGAACACATAAAAGAGAAAGAAAGAAAAATACAGAGCAAGAGAGAAAGACCATTTACTTTTAGGTTTATAATTCACCTATTCAAGCAGTGGAATCCAAACTATGCTGACAGTAGGAAGGGTGATGTGTATGTGTGTGTGTGTGTGTGTGTGTGTGTGTGTGTGTGGTTGGGGGTAGGGAGATGGGACATTACTGCTTCCACTTCACAAACATTTGTAAACAACATTATTCAAAAACTGTATCAATCAATGTTTTATTTTATGTCTGCTCACAGCAAGGTGATAACTGTCAAGAAAAAGAAAAGAAAAACAAGCTGCAAATTTGTGTATTGTATCCTCTCTCTCTTATATACAGATTACATCCAAACAGGCTGCTCCTTCTAAGGTGGTGTGCTTTAATTAGGTTCCTTCCAGTCTCAAGAGCTCCCCTCAGAAGTGTTTGTTCTCTCAACGCTCATTAGTTTTATCTCAGAGACATTTCATACCTTTGCCCCCTGTTCTTCCATCTCCATCACGCACATATGCATGTGAGGGCGTTTTACACATATCCACTTTAACTGATAAAAGTGATATAATGTCAAGGGGCACCTATGGTATAACTTTGTTACTGGTGAGAGAGCTGGCATATCATAATGTGGCGCTTTGGTGTGTGATTGCTGGCATATCATAATGTGGCGCTTTGGTGTGTGATTGCTGGCATATCATAATGTGGTGCTTTGGTTTGTGATTGCTGGCATATCATACTGTGGTGCTTTGGTTTGTGATTGCTGTGTCAAACAAAGCAAAAATCAAACATATACACTGAGTCAAACACACACACACACATATCAAATCAAACTGGGCGGAGTTAGTCACAGTGATACAGGCTGAAGAAATGTGTTTTCAGAAGCGGACTTGAAAGTAGCAATTGTTGCTGCATTCTAACGTGTGGTGGCTTTACTGTGGCGTTAGGCACACTAAAATTCTCATCGTTACTATTTGATTACTTACAGCAGAGCCAGGCTTGGTGGGGGTCGCCCCTGGCAACGGTGTGATCACATGGCCGCCCTGCAATCAGGTCAATAAACTGTGGTAAAAGACTTAAACCAGCAAAATGTTGCAACGAACAGAAAAGGAGAAAAAAGGAATCTATTGTATTTCTCAATTAAATCTGCTGCGCACCATCAGTTTATTATTTCAATGGTACGAGGTGTGCCCAAAGAGGACAGGAGTTGGAAGAGTCCATCAAAGCATGCACAGGAACGGCAGTGAATATACAGAAGACAGAAATGGGAACGTTAAACAAACTAACAGTCTCTGTCTGCCAGAAGGTGTCGACGATGGCGCACTGCGAGTTCCCCACCACGTTGTAGTACCACAGCCATGCCTCTGGGTTGATGGGCTCTCCCACCGTTCCCAGAACACGCAGCGACGTTCGTTTGTGCCTGCAGGCAAATATATGTATATTATATGCACAATCAGAAGTGCGCGTGCACACACACACACATACACACGCACAACACACACACATACCCCCTACCCCCACATATATACACACATTCACAACCCCCCCACCCCCCACCCACAAACACGCCTGTTACACCACAGTAAATAAAAACCCTTTAATTGAGACCATCTTTAAAATCATAAAGATGTGGTCTTAGAAGATGTGTATCTTTAGTTAGAAGTCTAATCAATTCACACAGGTGCACAACAAGGTTTGTCACCTTGTGCTGGAAAATCCCCCCCCCCCCCCCCCCCCCAAGTTTGTGTCCAGTCACTGTTATTGTCAGTATCCTATACGCAGATAATATATATCCCACTTTGTCTGAACTAGCTCTTATTAGCAGTCATAGTACATAAACATACACTTTGAACTAGTTCTTACTAGCAGTCATAGTACATAAACACACACTTCTGAACTAGCTCTTATTAGCAGGCATAGTACATAAACACATACTTTGTCTGAAGCAGCTCTTATTAACAGTCATAGTACATACACCCAGTTCAGCAGCAAAGATACGAGTGGTTTGGAAAACATAGAACTGACAAACATTCAAGCCATCACTGCGACCTTGACCATGAACACAGTACTTTGATCTTTTCACAAGACGCTCCCACCTGATGCTGTCCCATCAAACTAAGTCTGGCTGCAATGTCAGCCAACTATGTTTCCCACATTTTTGGACATGCAGGTAGCTGCAGCTACGCGGCTGAACAAGGTACAACAACAAATTGTCTGAGCATGTGTGACTCACATGCTGCAAATTTGTTTCTGAACTCCAGCAAACGATGACAAGTACAATGTAAAACAAGTGATCATTTATAAATAGTCTGGAGCTAAAGGGCTCACAATTATGAAAAACAACTGATCATTCATATAAAATTATAACACATTTACATAACACACCCACATATACAATTATAACACACTTACATAATTTCAAACATCAAAGTGCCCCACCATATATTCCTGACTTTGAAGTGAAAGTCGGGTATCACTTTTACTCACTTTTTGACAAATTCATCCCCAAATTTCATGAGAGACCTGATGGCAGTGGGTGCGGTGTAGAACTTGGTCACTTTGTACTTGTCTATGATGGCCCAGAACCGACCTGCATCTGGGTGGAAGGGTGTGCCCTCAAACTGCAGGAAAACAGATAAAATACAACTAGACAAGCATGCACGCCAGAATGTTCAAAGACTTCTTAAGTAGGAGCGATAAGCCCCTGTTGTCTAAATGGTAATCCTGTTTAACAACCCCTGTTACCTAAATGAAAATCCTGTTTAACAACCCCTGTTACCTCAATGGAAATCCTGTTTAATAACCCCTGTTACCTAAATGGAAATCCTGTTAACAACTCATTAACTAATTGGAAATCCTCTTTAAAAATCCTCCTTATCTAAATGGAAATCCTGTTTACCAACCCCTGTTACCTAAATGGAAATCCTGTTAACAACCTGTTAACTAAATGAAAATCCTGTTTAAAAACCCTTGTTATCTAAATAGAAAACTTGTTTAACAACCCCTGTTAGCTAATTATACAATTTCATTAATGTGCACTGTTTTTTTACCATCTGTTCATAACCATTGTCTTGTCACATGCCATTGTATTGCCTACATCCTGTTTTTCATGCCTGTATTTATTAAGCATATACTGATGTGGTTTTGTTCTGTGCTTGGAGCTCATTTTTAGTACCGAGACAGGTGCATTATAAAAAAAAAAAATTTATACTATTATTAACTCTTTGGAGACAACCTAGTCTAAAACAAGTGTGACAAATGATGGGGGCTGGAAGTGCAACTGACATCCCAGGAAAGAAACTGATACAGCTGAAAACTTACGATAATGCCGGTGGATCCGTTGAGCAGCGGTCCATATGCCACGTAGGTGTGACCCGTGATCCAGCCGACGTCAGCTGTACACCAGTAAACGTCATCGGGCTGGTAGTCAAAGACGTACTTGAACGTTGTAGCAGAGTACAGCATGTAGCCCCCCACTGAATGCAGCACACCTTTAGGCTTGCCTGTCGAACCACTGGAATGCAACAACATAACAACTATCAGGATCTCTGTGGTCAAAGGTGGATTATTATTTTTCACTGCTGCACTGCTGTGCAGCAACATACAACCCCCCCACCCCCCCCGGCCCCGTGTGTGTGCACGCACACCTTTAGGTTTGCCTGTCCAACCACTGGAATGGCATGGCATAAGAACCATTGAGGTCAAAGGTGGATTATTATTTTTCACTGCTGTGCAGCAACATACAACCCCCCCCATGTGTGCACGCACACCTTTAGGTTTGCCTGTCCAGCCACTGGAATGGCATGGCATAAGAACCCTTGTGGTCAAAGGTGTATCATAATCTGTCACTGTGGCAACTTACAACTCCCCTGCTGTGTGCACACACACCTTTAGGCTTGCCTAAAGCTAGCAACACACAAGAAAAGCATGTTAAGAATTGACAAATATTGCCCTCATTTCTTTTTTGTAGTCTTTCATGACTTTTGTGTTAAACCGTAAGAATCCCTCTTTCTGGCACCTAGCGTCCCTCTCCACCAACAGGGAAAACTGAAACAGAGCCATTTACACCACGGCCTGGGCTGATCCTGCACTCGGCTTTGGCAGTGCGTGGGCTGATGTATTTACCTCTGCAAGGGGCACCACACTTTAATCACAAGTTAAACATCATCACTGCTCCAAACCCATCATCAGAACGCGGCACTTTCAGACCAAAGCTGTGCATTCCAGACAGCGGCTGATGTTGAACCAAACGTGAGCTACGCTCAGCCGAACTCCACAACCCAGCCGAACATGGCCCTCACCCATCCTGTGACAACCAAGCGCCAACGCAGCATCGTACGCTCAGCCTAGAACCGCTCACAAAGGCGAGTGGCCCCAGTGACAACCGATTCAAACCTGAGGCAGAGAGGAAAAACTAAGGCTAGAACGTACCTGGTGTAGAGCATGAAGAGGGGGTCTTCAGCGTCCATCCACACTGGATCACAGGACTTGTCCGCTGTCCGCATCAGGTCATGCCACCACACGTCACGCCCATCGTGCCAAGTCAGCTGTTGGGCAGGAAAGGAAATCAATTGGCGCACTGATATGAAAGAAGTAACATGAAGAGAACAGAGATAGAGAAGGGATGGTGCGGGTGGGGGAAAGGGGGGGGGGGGGGGCGGGGAGACAGACAGAGAAACCAAGAGAGAGAGAACTTTATAAGGGGGGGAGGGGGGGAACTAAGAAAGAGCTTTATTACACTATGTTTAAGAATTTGGGGCAAATATCAATTTTCACAGTCTGCCCTTGTCAAAACTGTGTGCACATGTGTGAATTACCTTTTAACTATTACAAAGTGCAGCATCTTCAGAAAGTCAAATCCAGAAATCCAGCAAAATCAATTTAAATCCAACTAAATAAACACAAATCCAGAAGATTTTTTTTTCTCCCATTCACTGTTTTCCACACTTCACACCTTAGCTGCTCATTTTAGGTGCACTGAACACCACTGTTCTGTCAACACCTGAATTGCAGCACGAGCTTTGTGGGGAAAAAGAAGGAAAAGAACAAAAAAAGTCAAAAAAATACATCATAATGAATTTTTTTACTGGCATGGACAGTCACAGCCACATACTCAACACATGCCAAATTCCCGTTCATCCTTTAAAAAAAATCAAAAAAATCTGAACACACAAACCCAACCTTCACATTAAACACATGCCAGTCTTCTTTTGCACTCAGTATACATCCAATTCTTCAACTGTGAGAGACCAAGGATGACATCAACACACTAAGCTACTGATTACAGCATAGTCTATATAGATGTTTAATATCATATTCTTTTTCTTTTCTTTTTCCAGGCTCAAAATTTAGGCTGAGTGAGTACACTGAAATCTTGAATTGCATCCAGCTCATGTCTACAAACACCAAGAGGCTCAATGTGGCAACCTACTGTTGAACTCTTGACTGACCTTGAGTTGCTTGCAAGGTCGTTTTCCCAGAACATCATCATCTGCTTCACTGTTGGTATCACTGTGGACAATGACCTCGTCACTGGGACTCAGATGTCGCACCACGATGGTTTTGCCCACTGTGTGGTTTCTGTGGACAAAGAAAATGGAGTCCTATGGATAACATGCTTGACATCAGTAAGACATGAACATGTTCTTTTCAGACAACAGAACTTTCTGTGGACAAAAAAATAAAAGAACTTTCTGTGGACAAAGAAAACCTACAGGTGACAGTATTTGACTTCAGCAAGGCAAGAACATGTTCTTTTGAGACAAGAAAACAGAACTTTTTGTGGACAAAGAAAACAGAATTTACTGTGGACAAAGAAAACAGAGCCCTACAGAAGACACCACTTGACATCAGTAAGACAAGAACATGTTCTTTTCAGATAACAGAACTCTGTGGACAAAGAAAACAGAACTTTCTGTGGACAAAAAAATAAAAGAACTTTCTGTGGACAAAGAAAACCTACAGGTGACAGTATTTGACTTCAGCAAGGCAAGAACATGTTCTTTTGAGACAAGAAAACAGAACATTTTGTGGACAAAGAAAACAGAATTTACTGTGGACAAAGAAAACAGAGCCCTACAGAAGACATCACTTGACATCAGTAAGACAAGAACATGTTCTTTTCAGATAACAGCACTCTGTGGACGAAGAAAACAGAACTTTCTGATGACAAAAAACAACAACAGAGCCCTACAGAAGACAGCACTTGATGGCCGAGACTCGGATCTGAACCCGTAAGCTCTACATCTTGAGTCCAGTGCCTTAAACAATCAGCCATACCGCTTCCTTGTGCATGCACAAATCGTGCTTTTTGTTTTCAAAGAATTACCTTAAGTAACACCAGTGTTTCCATGAACACAGCTTTTAGTCCAACCACCAGTCAACAAAGCTGAACAGACTGTGGTGAGCTGTGGTGGTGTTGCACCCTGAAGGAAAAAAAGCAGTTACATGTACCTTCGCGTGCATATGTCCACAGCTCTGTCAACGATGGCCTTCAGGTTCAGCAGTTTGATTCCTCGCCACACCCCATCTGTCAAGACAGGCGCATATGGTCAAAATAATGCACATTCCTAGGCACTGTGACTTTGCAGCATTGAATCACACACACACACACACATACATACACACACACTCGCATGCACATGCACACACACCTGTGCGTGTACACACATACACACTGCCTAAGCACTAAGTCATAATCTAAATGGTGCCACTTTAAGCAAGAAGCAATTCTCTTCACCAGGTAAAACACAAATTTTTTACCTATTGTAAATCTCTCAGAAAAGAAGTAAAAGTAGCTGTGTCAAAACAAACAAAAACAAATACTTGTATTATATCAAGTAATCATAGGTGGCTTCATGTTAAAAAGAAAAAAGACTAACACTAACAGCGTTTGTAAAATTAAAGAGACTGACTGCTTGAGTGAACTCACATTCAGTAGTCCTTTTAAATATCAATCTGGTTATAAGCGAATGGCTGGTTTTGGGTATTTAATGCTTAGTCAGCTGTGGAAAAAAAAAAAAAAAAATAATCAAAAAGAAATCAGAGCAGAATGTTCCTGGAAACAGCCAAGTACAGAAGAGCAAAATAACATTCTAACAAACATCTGTCAAGCAGAATTTCATCACTATGTAACGTATGTTTGGCTTGTGCAATAAGGGGTTCACTACAGGATATAACATAGTCAAACTTGCACTGGTTAAGTCTAAGAAGACTGGATCTGACTTAATCAAGATTGCTAATGTTTGCAGAAAGTTACTTTACCGCATAGCTAAAGCATGAAATAAAGTCCAGGTCTCTGAAGCTCACACAAAGGGGTGGAACTCAACACACAACAGTGTCAACATCAGTGACTCAGCGCACAACATCGTCAACATCACTGGCTCAACACACAACACAGTCAACATTAGTGGCTTAACGCACAACAATGTCAACATCAGTGACTTAATGCACAAAACTGTCAACATCATTGGCTTAACACACAACAGAGTCAACATCAGTGACTCAACGCACAACATTGTCAACATCACTGGCTCAACACACAACAGAGTCAACATTAACGCACAACAGTGTCAACATCAGTGGCTTAACATGAAACATCAGTGTCTTCACATTATGCAAAGATACAAAACACACACACACACACACACAAGGGCCAGCTTACAGGCTAAGCACTGATCATGACATGAACTCACAAACACACCAGCAGGTGCTATTCCAGGTCACAGCTATTGATCTGGATGGCAATATCCAGGCAGGGGGTGTATAACATTCAACTCCACACACCAAAACCTATCTTCACAGATGATCAGGTGTTGGAGTTTCCCTTGCATTTTTTCTCTTCTTCACCTTTTTCTCAGCATATATATATATATATATGTATTCTTAATCAGTGCAACACATTCAACAAGTCTTACACCTATTTTGCTTCAAGCTAAATCATTAAGTTCTTTTGTAGCACAAGCCAGCAAGGGGTGATTTAGAAGCAAAACAAAACTATATAAAAAAAAAAGATGGTGAGGCAATTTAGCAAGAGAAAAACCAGAGGGAATGGAGTGTGTGTGGGGGGGGGGGGGTGGGGGGGGGGGAGTGAGAGGTTATATCAAAGAGGAGATGGGGTGAGTGATTTGCAGGAGAAAAGCTGACCCGGACAGAACACCTCAAATCAACACCATAACAAGTGATTGGAAATGGTCTTGTCTCTCT
Organism: Alviniconcha strummeri; assembly: GCA_963584105.1. Taxonomy (NCBI): domain Eukaryota; kingdom Metazoa; phylum Mollusca; class Gastropoda; family Provannidae; genus Alviniconcha; species Alviniconcha strummeri. The sequence continues at coordinate 19,975,359 of OY757545.1, read as the reverse complement.
GTTCCCCCCCCCCTCCCACCCCCACCACATCACTCAAAATAAACTCAGTTCAGTGGCTATGTGATGTTGAACTGGTTTTAAGACTGCAAACTCCTCAGTCACACAGTTGAAGAGAACAACACCAAGCCCATCTGAAATGCCAGTCAGTTTGCCAATGACTTTTCCCAACTTTCATGAAGCTCAGTTTCAGCTGTGCTAAAATCGCATAGCTGAATATCAAACACAGGTACTGTCATCCCATCTACACCCCCCCCCCCCCCAACACAGGAACTGCCACGTGGGATCCCCCCCCCCCCCCCCCCCCACTGAGAACAGAAATGAAGGCAGGTGATGCAAAACATTTTGTTTGACATGATTTCTCTTGTCTGCATATCACCACTGCCAATCATAATAACAACGTAAATCAAATATATAATACCAGCTAACAGCAGATGGCTTCCAGACGCATCAAAGAAACCACAGAGGGTCTCTGAATGAATCAGGCAATTCTGTCCTGGGACCGTTTTGGGTTATGTGTCTTTTGCTACAGTGTTAATACTGGTGATTTTTAGTACCATTACACACGTGTGAAAGAGAGGTCAGTATAAAAGAGAGTGTTAACAGTGACGTTGGTGTATGGAAGAAAAAAGTGAGTTAGTAATTGGATTTTAAAGTTCGGCTACACACATACTACCAGGTTAACTCTTCTTCTCTTTTTTTTTTTTTTTAACTGTGTATCATATTGCCCCACATAACCCATTAAAAAGTTGATTCTGACACACAAAGGAAAAAGTTAACTAAAACTACAGTTACTGAGTTAGTATTTGTGCTACAAACAAGTGGAGATAACAGACTGAAATACATTCAACATCTGACAGATGTATTAACACATGAGAGTGAGAGACAGAATGAATGAATGCACAAATGGTTTATTGAACTAGGCCATCTGCCCATGTCAGAGAGAAAGAGACCAACAGACAGGGAGACTCAGAGACACAGAGAGATAGATGCATGGAGCCAGAGGGAGAGAGAGAGAGACATACATACAAAGATGACACACACACAAAATCTTGGATTTTAATGTCTCATTAACCACATAGCATCTCCTCAGGGCAAAACACACACACACACACACACACACACACACACACACACACACACACACACACACACACACACACACACACACACGCAACATACACAGTTACAGTGGCTGAACAGAATACATCATGCAAATTGCACAAGAGCTTAAATGAGAAAAGCACTTTCAAGTAAACTGGCAAGCCACATCTGTCATGCATTACTTTGAAGAGAAATGAGATAATTACACACCAAGACAGCACAAATAATAAGGTTTGAACACAAAAAAAGCTTTGCAGTAACCTGTTGTAACAATAGCACAACATTCGGCATCTAGTATTCGGTCTGCCAGGGACTCCGACGAAAATCCAGCAAACTAGAAACATAAACACAAAGTGGACATATATATATAACATAAAACAGGCAATGCCATAATCAGAATGAAACCCTTCATGTTGGAAGATCAGCCAAAGAGTGAGGACAAGACAAAGGGTCTTGAACACGGTTAGGGTTAGAGTGCTGGTCCAGAGGGTGAGGGTGTGGTTTTATACTAGTTTTAACTGCACACTTACTTTCCATTCTTTTTGTTCACACTGTTATCTGGCATGGAATGACTACACGCTCTTAATCAGGAACCATGCTGACTCTCAGGAATGACTACACGCTCTTAATCAGGAACCATGCTGACTCTCAGGAATGACTACACGCTCTTAATCAGGAACCATGCTGACTCTCAGGAATGACTACACGCTCTTAATCAGGAACCATGCTGACTCTCAATGTTGTGACAGCTCTGTGGTGAGACTGAGGGAAAGTGAATGTCACGTGGTGAATGAACAGGAACATTTTCACCATTTGCATTGGCAATATCAATGCAAGAAACTGGTATACCTAATATATCACCACAGACAACATCCAAAGAAACCGGTAGTCCCCTCACAGACATCAGCAAAATGTTGTTATTCCCTGGCAAAATGAGCACAGACCTTCACTCAGTTCAATTCAAAAGTGATGAAAAACACCACATGCCGGTCTGGCCAGTCGTATTATGCATGAAAGACCCCAGTGATGTAACTGTGCAATCAGGATTCTGGAAACTAGACTGCCCATTCTAGGCACTGCAGGGGTTTCAAAGTTTTGATTTTGTATGCCAGTTCTCTGCAAGTGGGGAAGTACGTTCTTTACATGCACAGAATGGAACGTGAATGTGCATCTACTAGGACTCAGGGTAATATCCAAGGAGATGGTCAGAAATTCCCCGAGACATTTTAAACGCTATTTTGGGACACATACATCATCAGAATCACTCAAACAGGGTCATATATAGTGAATGAAGCCAATATTCACAACAAAAGTGACTTTGATTACAGTCTGTAAATGGGTGAGTCCCCAGTACACAATCAATTGTTTTGCAGATGTCAGCACTCAGGAAGTGTGCACCCTACTCAGAAACTAGATCTAGATCAACTGTCTGAAAGAAGCATACACACACTGAAGGACAAACATGGTAAAATTCCATTTCTGTTGCAAAATTTGGGTTTATTGGCTTGGTACAACTCTGCTTGGATGATTCTGATATTTGTGACCTAAAATGGTGTATAAAATGTCCCAGGAATTTCCGACTGTCTCCTTGGATATTACCGGACCCAGATTTAGATGGGAGTGTTCAGATGGGAGTGTGAGCAGGAGAGTGGACGCAAAGGGGACGTGAAAACAGGGTGTGCTCTTCTGCCGTGAGGGGTTCCACAGCTAACGGTGCCATGCTGCACATTTCCAATCCATCACCAGCAAATCTCAACTTACCTCCATCTAGAGACTAAGCTGAAGAGAAGTGAGGGGAAGGGGAGAAGGTAGCTGGAAGTGCAACGTGGGTGTATGCAATGTAATTACATTACAGAGACAAAAGGGTGTGCACATTCATGGCTGGTTTGGAGCCAAGAACTATATAATATGCATGTGTGTGTATGTATGTGTGTGTGTGTGTGTGTGTGTGTGTGTGTGTGTGTGTGTGTGTGTGTGTGTGTGTGTACACGTGAGTGTGTGACTGTGTGTGTGTGTATGTGTGTGTGCACACATGTGTGTGTATGCATGTGTGTGTGACTGTGTGTGGACATATGCTATTCAAAATTTGTAAACAAATGTCAAAGCAAAGGCACAGATATATGGGCTGACACCTTGCCCAGTTTATGAATTGCACAAATGCTTGTCTACTGTCATAAATTGAGCAGTTTGTAAAACATGTCAAATATACTCTTGAGTGTGAGCGAGAGTACAAAATGTCATGAAACTGGCAGTCAATTACTTCTTTTTCTTTCGTAAAAAAAAAAATATATATATATAAAACAAAAACAAAATCTTCTGAATATGTTAATCTTTGCTGCACATCAAATCAAAATATTACACATTGCTACACCAAAGAAAAACACCAAAGATGTTCCATCTACCAACTCCTACTAACTTCTCTCTTAAATTGACAAACTCTACATTTTGTTATTTCTGATTGTGCAAGCAGGTGTTGCAAACACAAAAGGTGTTACTGGACAGACTGCTATCAATCTGAATTTATGTTTTTCACGTTTTTCAACACTCAAAAAAATATATTAAAAAATTGAAAAAATAAAAATGGTAGAGCATATTAACATAACAAGTATATAAGCTGGGATAAGAACAGTTTGCAACTGCATTCAAACTACATCCACATGAAACAACTTCTGAAGCTGGAGCAAGGGGGACAGCAGATTCTCAGTTGATTCATATTTAAAACAAGACACCAGAGCTTTTATTATAATCTCTTAAACTCTGCTCTGATGTTGAGAACAGGTCCAGATTACCAACAATGAATGTGGTGTAATATCACTGAGCAGTGCTTTAAAGATCTCACTACAGCACTCCAGAAACTCCAATATCACAGGGTTGGTTTTTCCTTCAAGGACGGAAGCATCAACTACCTCCCTATTTAAACTTGCATTAAATTTAAAGTTACCAAAAGAGGAAATGAAAGAAAGCCAGCACTTTACACACCACCAGCAATGCAGCAATAAGCACATATAATATATATTATTATACAAACTTGGCTGGGTAAAAAATGATGTCAAATTCACCATAGATATTTTTGTTTCGGAACTACATTCTGTACAGCTCAGAGTGAATTTTCTAAATAAAATTAACTGCTTGAAGTGACTTTCTGAATCACTGAATGTACTCCATGCAATGTCACCCGCACCTCATGCAACTTAGGCTTAAAGTACACCTCTTTTCTGGACACTCCACTCAGGGGAGGGGTGGTTATATCAGAACAGAACAAAAAGGGGGTTAAAAGGCACCCAAAGAAAAGAAAAAAAGCAGGGTTTGAATCATGCAGAGTTGGAAGGGAGGCTGGGTGGAGGCAGTCTAGTGACTAGTCTAAGAGTCACACCTGCTATAACTACGATCTGGGCTCTAGCGCCCCAGATGCGCTCCGCCAGAGAGGTGTCGGAGAATCCCCCAAACTGCCACGGAACAGAAACAGACAAAGAGTGTGTGAAGCATTAGGTAGACATTAGTATTTATTAGACATTACATACATCAGGATACGGCACTAAGGAAATGCGTAATCCACTAGTGTCAGGGTTTATATTTTATGCTGGTGAACAGTGGTTAAATGCATCAAAAAGCTATATGTAGTGAGAAAAGGTTTATTTTTCTCATTACATATAGCTGTTAGTGTTATGCTACATCAAGACTGTGATTCAGCATTGATGAAGCTAGATTTGAAATGAGTTCGCAAGTCAAGCGTGATGTCATAAGACAAGCATTACCAAATTGCAAAAGACGTGACCTAATACACCGAGCGCTGTGACACTAGTAAAGGGAAAGCAAACGCACACTGTTACTGTTAGTTTGTTGCTGCAGAATTAGCAGGTAAGTCACTACTCAGAAATGGGTAAAACAGGGAGTAATAAGGATCATACCTGGTATGACAATGAATCAAAGTATAATTTCTATATTAACAGTAATAATACACAACACATGAATGCCCCCCCCCCCTTCCTCCCATACACACACATGTATTCGATGTTTTTTGGTTGCGTACATTCATAAATATTTAACTTTTTTAAAATAACCCAAACCAAATGCAAAAATCCCACATAATTAATCATCAAAATCCCCCCCCCACTTCCTGTCACCCTCCATATTTCCACAGACATTTTGAAACTTTGCAGAACAGTCACTAAATACTAATGCTATTTACCTGTCTATGGCCAGTGATTAGTAAGAACGAGAAGCATAAACCTTCACATATATTATATGTGAGATGATCTTTCGATGAACCCTTACACATATTATACAGAAACTGAAGTGAAGAAGCATTACTGGCCCTATTCATAGGAATGGAATATAATTTTTTTTAGACACAGCAGATTTTCAAGTGATTTATCACCTGTTTTTGTTTTTTTAAATTGGGGGAGGGGGAGGGGAGCTGCAAAAATGTGACCAAGTGTGCTCAGCAGTCTGAATCAGTATCACTATTACCTGTGTCTGTGATGTCATAATCAAGGCTGGGATGTGCGGCAAAAGTATCAAGTACATCATGAGAAAACTTTTCTCTGCTCTTCAAACCAACAGCACAGATCCAGAACAGCTCAAATTTGGAGCGAACCCCCCCCCCCCACAAACAAACAGAAAACTAAAACAAACTTTTCTGCTATAAAATAAATACTAAAAAACACACCAAACAAAAACAAACATGCAGATAACAAACCAACCAAAAAAAACAACTACACTTTCTACATTGCCAGGCCCACTTACATATTATATTTGGGTCAGTCCCCCTTTAACTAAGAGAAGGATGACGCAGACATCGAGTTCTACCCCTAGCCCGGTGCCTCATACCCAACCCAGAAGATGAAATTTATAAACAGTCTGACTGTCCACCTACCACTATGGAATGGATGGCACCAATGCGAGCGCAAGCCAGCATGGCAATGGTCAGCTCTGGAATCATGGGCATGTAGATGGCAACACGATCTCCCACACCAACACCTGCACGCAAGAACCGCCACTGAGCAACTTCGTTTGCCAGTTAAAAAATACTGGAATGCTATTATCACAAGACGTAGTGCTCAATGTGTGCTGAGAATCTCAGGTGGACTTTCACAGGTTTACTTAGAATTTTGATGCCTGTGGGCTCTCAGGTTTGCTTAAAGATTGTGAGCACTCTCTTTAAAATCCCTATACAAATGCAGTTTAAAAAAAGTCTGTATGCATGTATGTCATATGTATGTATTTATTTATATGAATGTTATTGTTGTATGTAAGAGCTAGAGAATGCATGTGCAAATGCGTGTTTGGGCGATGTCCTGCTACGTCACTTTGCTTTTTATGTTGTCTTTTGCAATGCGGATGGGTGATGTCTTATGTCATTTTGCTTTTTATGTTGTCTTTTGCAATGCATGTGGGTTATGTCTTGTTAAGTTATTTTGCTTTTTATGTTGTCTTTTGCAAAGCATGTGGGTGATGTCCTGCTTATGCCATTTTGCTGTCTTCTAGTTCTACAATCTGAAAAAAAAAAGTTGGTTGTTTTATGACTGCGAATCATCATGTGCAAACCATCTCTCTCTGTCTCTGTAAGGGTGAGTGCATTTTTATGTATAATATACCTGGTATGTGTATGTCATGTGTGAGTGTATACACATGAACATGCATGCATGTGTGTGTACATGTATGCATGGTGTTGGTGCGTGTGTGTGTGTGTGTGTGTATGTGTGTGTGTGTGTACGTGTGTGTTGGTGTGTGCGCGTGCAAGCATGTGCGTGCGTGTGTGTGTGCGACTGTGTGTATGGACAGCAGGAATAAGAGTAACAAGAGGTGGCATGTGTGGGTGTGAGTGTCCTAGAAACATGCGGCCTACATCTCTGTATGCTGGCAAATTATGAACCTTCTAGCTAATGTGTGCCAAGAATTTGGAACAGGTTTGCTAACTGAAATCTTCCAATCTGCAGACAAACTGCGATGTTTGTGCAAGGCACGTGAAGGCAGTGTAGGACAGCCAGGTGGGGATAGCAGGGGCAGACAACCAGGTGGGGAGAGCAGGGGCAGACAATCTCACAGTGGTGAGGACAGACCTAAGCTCTTGAGCACGTTGGCAAACTTGCACACTTCCTCCAGCAGTTGGGAGTAGGTGATCTTTCCTTGGTCTGTGGGGTCATTGCCTTCCCTGTAACAAACAATGCTGACAGTAAACCAACACAGCAACCAAGCCACACGCTTTACTGTTTTCCTTCTGTTACACAGCAACCAAGCCACACACTTTACTGTTTTCCTTCTGTTACACGGCAACCAAGCCACACGCTTTACTGTTTTCCTTCTGTTACACAGCAATCAAGTCACATGCTTTACTGTTTTTCTTCTGTTAGTCTTCTTGAGTCTTCCTTTCTTTTCTGGTACTGTATAACCATACAAAGTTAAAATAGTAAAATGAAACTACAAAAACCAGCACTAAGACATAATGATAATAAATGACTCGACCAATAAAATCAAAAAATCAAAAAAAAAAATCAAACAGTAAATCAAAAGGGGAAAAAAAGGCAAAAGCTAAATCAGTAAATGACTTGACAATTAATCACACGTTCACAATATAACTTGAACACAACATCCAAATGAACATTCACCGATTCAATTTACACTGCCAAAGCAAAAGTTAAGCAACTTATCTTGAGACCTCCCCCCCCCCCCCCCCCACCCCCAGCAAAAAAGAAAACAAAGTAAGAGAAGAGAAAGAAAATGTTAGTTATCTGACTTGAGTTTTGCATCCAGCCAACTGTACTGGGTCACCTCAGGACGAATTAAATCACGCAGTCACAGTTTATCAGTTACTCAATCCACAGCAGGTCAAAACGCAAGTCACGGAAACTTGTATCAGTGTCACTGTAACTCTGAAAGGGCTCCCCATTATTATGCAAGTATTTCAAGATGAATGAGACTGAGAGCAACAAATCTGGAAATGGAGAGATCGTGCACCTGCACTGATTCAGATGACACAGCACATGACCTCGCTGTTTGTTGACAATGTTTTGCACTCCTTGTCAACACTGGATTTTTGTCTTTGTGGTGAAAAATTGGTAGTCCTCATCATCCACTGGACATATTTCTAAACTAAGGGATATTTTCACTCCTTGTTATGAATTTTAAAGCCCTCACCCCTGTATTCTAGTGAGCATGCCCACACATTCAGCTGTTACAGTTAGCCAAAAATAACAGCTAAAAAGTAGGGAGAAGAGCTGGTAAAAAAAAATAAAGGTGAATGAACCTTGAAGGTAGAAAGTAGGCCAAGGAAGAAATTTCTGACAGTGGGTGAAACATACATGGCTATATTCTGACATGCTCCACTCTCCAGGCTTTAAGTTTAAGGGGAAACATTTCTCAATGCTGGGTTCTCAATTATCTTAATATATCTTAAGATATATATACACAAATAAGATATATATCTCAATTATCTTAATATATCTTAAGATATCTCAATTATCTTAACCACTGGCACTGCAAGGAGAGGGGGAATTTAAAATAAAGTCAATAAGAAAAAGAAAGAAAAACAAGCCCACAATTGGCCCACAAAGCCACATTCAAAACAAAACAGCATTATCTGTTATTTCCAAATCCCAGTGAACTTGAAACTGATGACAGCATCTTTCCAAAGTTGATTGACTCATTCAACCTTGTTGTCAAATTAGACAGAAGATTCTGTAAAGCAAATTCATGTTGTTTATTGTTGTTTTTTAAAGGAAGGGGATCAACAGTAATGAATACTACACTTAATGCACAATGCTGACACTTTGAACGCTGTCCTTTTAACAGCACTTGAATAGAGTCAGAAGTTAAAAGGTGCTGCTGTAGGAGGTCAGTGTCACTGATAGTGCTACTGATAGTGATAGTAATAAGTACTGTCAACTGTGATAGTATAGCAGACGTCTATTTTTGCCCTGGGTATGAAGTAACTTCGTGACAGTGGCCAAGGACTAATTATCAAGGTTACCAGTACCACATCAATCTTCATGAGCACTACAAATACAACTGACACAGTGACAGCATGCACCAAGTTAGCAAACGTGACTTCCCTCATTTCTCTGCATTTTATTTGACAAAGTAAACATTAAACTTGTAGTCCCTCTGTTTTATCAGTGATCATGCTAGATATTTTTCAAGCCAGCGTGAGAATGTGGTTCATGGACACATTTGTAAGCACAAACACCCACACATCCACACACACATGTATCACGCCACACACACATGAGCCCTCTCTCTTGCTCTTCATGCCACACACACATGAGCTCTCTCTCTTGCTCTATCTCTCTCTGTGCTTTTTTGTTGCTGTTTTTTGTTTTTATGAACTGGTCACACAAAATAACACTACACTACAGCAAGTATGTCACACTCTGAACATCGCTTTCTGGCACCTTCCTCCAGATTCTGCCAGATTTAGTTACGCCACTGAAGGGGCACTCTTTATCTCCGCACAGCTGTCCACTGACACGGTCAGCGCCCTCCAAAAGGTCTGAGTACTAATATGACTGTAGAAGCAACCTAGCACCCATGTAAACATGAGGCACATCCACCCCGGGTAAAAAGAGTTCCGTCTCGATTTGAACAATTTGGTTTTGAGCTGGCGTAAGTGACATGGTCAATTATAAAACAAATGTCTGATATATTCTGAGTTGTTAGTTACAAACTTACTACTGTTTGAGCACCAACAAAAAACTGCCCGTTAGCTGACAGTTTTCTGGACCTTATGGCATAACTAAATACAGCAGTGGTTAAAGGAAGGATGTTGTAAACCAGTGCTTGGAGTTTGCCTGTGTGTCCATCTGATTGCATATTTTTTTTCTCTCCGGCATATATGCTGATCATAACCGCTAATAAGTAATATACTGCAAATTACTAGTTTGGCATCTTAATCTGAAATCAAGTAATACTTACATTATTACAAATTAAGTAATTTAGAGTTGCTTTTAATTACCAATATAATATTTTTCTGGGTATTTGTAAGCAAACTTATCATGTTATTGTTACAGGTACATCTATTTAACGACAGTCATTATATGACAGTCTGATATTAAAGCCCAAAATGCAATGTTCAGGAGAATGTTCACCCAGTTCACACAGAGTCATCTCCAGAAAAGAAGTTGAGAAGGGGGCAAAGCAAAGATGAAGAAGAAGAAAACAAGTAAAGTATTAAGTAAACTGTAATGAAGAAGCAAACAGCACTGACAGTGACACTGTCACAGACACTAGAGTCAGAAAAAGTTGCTTTGACTCTCTGAGGTTTCTCCAGAACATCTGCACCAGCAGTCTTCAAGCAGCGCATTGCTGCAGATGACTGATCTTTTGCTTCATCTGATGCCAAGTCAGAGTATAAGTTTTCCAACCACTTAGTCTTACAATTTCTGGAAAGGATGTGAAATTGTAAACCCTTTTACCTTTCAAAATGTTATGTAGGGGTACGAAAACCCCCTGCTATTAAAAAGTATTATGGATGTGCAATACTGATTTATAAGTGTACACAGTATCATTTTCTTTAAGTTTAAGAATAACTTTCAATAACAATAGTAATTATTAAACTCCATCCAGGGCCAACTTCCTTCCAAATAATGAAACAATGTCTTACAATACATATGAGCCTGTGACAAAAGGTGCTCCCGCTTAACCCGGGTATGTTTGTATACTCCTATTTATTTTCGTCTTACTACAGTTACACGAAACTGTGGTTGCTTTTATTCAGTATGCATTGATGAGTAGTTAAAGTAAAAATTGGCAGCTTTGGTCACCAAGAAGAGGATTAAAAACAAAAATACTTGACGAAAATTGACGAAAAGCGGCTTCCGGAAAGTGGGACAACATGGGTTGTTTGACTTCAGCTCAAAACCGCAACTAACCAGCTGAACTATTCTTCACAACTTGTACACCATTTGACTACTGAATAAACTAAATTTAGTATCCAGTCAAATTGCAAGCCATGCGTGACGTTTCATAACCAAAAAAACGAAATTGAAAATACACTGGCCATGCGTAACCGACTGTGTCCAAATTTCCCGTAAGTTTAAAGATCGTCTGCTACCATCCGCCACTGCATTCACTGCGGACCTTCGCTTCTCTTATTTGCATATCAATCGCGCACCGAAAGCAGTCGATGTTTTTACTGGAGGCATTTCCGTGTTTCATTTTTTTTACCCAGACTTAAAAAATCTGAAACTTTGTCCATTTGTTACGAACGACCTTTTGCAAATTTTATCGGCATCGCAAACATTTAATTACTGCTGACCGCTTCTAAAACTACCACTGGCCTTCCTGTTGACACATGGCCGCTTGTCGCTGACAATGGTTTCGTCGAAGGGGTGGCAGTGAGTATTCTGACAGTGTCCGGTTATTTTGTTTTGTTACGAACGTCCTAAATGTTACGAACGACCCACATAAGTGTCGAATTTCTGTCCTCATCATATATTTTCCCAAACAAATGCTTTCTTAGCCACTAGTAAGTGATATAAATGGCACTGGTAGTGTGCTTTGTTTACTTCATCGTATTATGGCGGGAAGGGGGCAATTTCAGATTGTGGACACAGTTTTGACTGTGTCTGTGTTACGTGTGTCCAGATGTCTTTTCTTACGTTAGTCTGCAGTCCGTCTATGTCTGTAATTATTGCTGATTTAGGTAAGCGGTCAATTTAAAAGTTGAAATGGCTCACAGCTTACCCTTCAAGTGGTTGTTTACAAACTTTTACGTCCGACTGGAGGCTTGTGCATATTAAACAAGTACTCTGTAAACTTTGTAGCAGGTGAACGTGACATGGGCACAGTGCTACCCCCCGTCCCCCTTTCCTTTGTTTTGCAGTCTTAATTTTGTTTCCTTTCCGCATTAAATGTAATAGTTGACTTGCCACTGTAAATTTATTTTTATTTTTATTGATTAACTGTGCATGAAGGCCGACTTTGGGGGCCGGTGGAAGGGGGAGGGGGGGGGGGGTGAAGATTGTCTTACAATTTATTATAAACATTTTCACTGCTCTTGTATAAATAATGACCTTTGGTATGTAAGGGCACTTTAGGATTGTTACAGTCCAAAGTACATGTATCATTTTTCTGTTTTCCTTTTTTACATACTGAAAAATTTAATACAGGTATTTGACTTAAAGACGCCATACTTTGTGACCTGATCGCATTTTTAATGTGTTGTTGTTTTTCTTTTAGTTTTAGTAAGCATACATTAGATGACGTCTGTCTGTCCCTGGTATTCAAGTCTGTATTAAATTCTGTTACTTTTGATAACTGTGGCAGGTTCTGGAAGTGTGCCAAGCAGAAAATCATGTATGGATCCAGTTCTTCACACAAAAAGGAAGCATGTTCTTCAGGCTCTCACCACCGGACTTATCTTATTGGGATTTCTTGATTGTAAACAGAAAAAAAGTTTCCCTGACACTGAGTGCAAAGTGAGGCAGCAGTTTTTCACTGACAGTGATTGACAGGCTTAGTTTGAAAGGATGTCATTTTGTGTGTGTGTGTGTGTGTGTGTGTGTGTGTGTGTGTGTGTGTGTGTGTGTGTGTGTGTGTGTGTTTTGGGGGGGTCTTATAAATTGTCCTAAAGTTTTAATGTGATCTGCATGTTCAGAAAGTCGCTCCTGTAACCTGTCATATCATACTGTTACTGTGCCTAGATTCACTACAGTTGTGTGCTGTTTGTTCAGTCTGGGTGAAATAATATCTTGGTTTTCATAGACTGTTTCCACTGCCATAGTGTTACGTTCGTCCACTTAAACAAGTTGGAATGTGTGAATATGCCTCTTGCCTTGCATTTTGTTTGCATTTATCATTACAGTGTATACTATGAAATAAAGTGTTCCTTGTTTGAAAACTTTACTGAAGTTGTTCTGTGTTTGAAATGATTATTTGTACAACTAGATTCTTGAGTGCAAAATTTGGACACAGTGATTACATAATACTTACATTTAAAGCAGAATTTGTTTGTCCTGCCTGCTCTGATTTTATTACTAGCAGCTACTTAAATGCACCAGAAGCATTAAAATTGCATACAAATGGTTTTTCTCTGTATTATTATGACATTCACTGTGTCCATTGTTACAAACGTCCACACCTGACCTGACCCCCGTTTTGATGCCATACAGCACACACTTGGATCAAAACCATTTTTTGATGATTGAAATAGTTACTTGAAACATACCACTTTCTAATGGTAAGACTGAAAATAGCTTACTGGGAGTTTGATTTTGAGGCAGTGTGTCCCACTTTAGATCACGACCTTTTGTCACAGGCTCATATATGGCCTTATACTAGTTATACTTATAGTCTGAAAATTATGGTTTTTGTAATGATACTGATACGGTGATATATTTATGACAAAGATTTATCACAAATTCATTATTTATTGCCTCTGAATGTAAATATTTTGAGATTTGATTTCCTCATTAAAACATGAATACTTGATATTAAATTATTATAGTGAAGTTTCTGAGTTTAGTGTAATAGTAAAAACATTTTTTTTTAAATGTTGGTGGGAGCACAACCATGTCACAGAAAAAGTAAATTATGTTTCAATTAAGCATAGATCACATACATGTATATCAAATATTATCACTTTATGAGTTTTTCTGAAGCTATGTTTTTGACAGTATATTTTATAATAATTATAATATTTGTCTAGAGTCCAGAATGGATTCTGACCAGTGGTTCAAAGGGCTCTAGTCTTACATAATATATAATTTATGTCACTGTGAAAGGCACAGATTAATACTTTTCACCACAACGCAGTTTTATCTATTACAATGTTCCATGCAGAAGTTCTGAGCATGCCGTAGGGCTCTGACAGTGACAGTTTACACTAGAGCAGGAAAAAAATTGTGAATTTTTGGTAGTGGTGGTGGTGCTATATTTAAAAAAAAAAATATATATCCCGTGGAATAAAGTTAATCTGTTGCATATTGGTGTCAGTATTGTAGCGACAGATTCTGCATGCAGCTTGTGATTCACAGGTCAGAGGTCATGACTGCCAAGCTCTCACTAATGTACAGTGTAGAGGTCATGAAAACCAATGTCTTCCAAAATCATCCATCAAGTCCCTTGTTTTTCTGTTACTGTGTTAGAAATGGAACATTTTCAGTTAAAACAGAACCACTAGTGACAGTCATAAAACACCCCACTCAGGCCTGGTGTCTGGAAGAAGAAAGAGATGAACTGCTGAGGAAAACGGCAGTGTGTCTGTAAGTTACACTAGTTACAGGAAACAGCTGAAACAGCACCATTTGTTTTGCAGGCGTATTTGATGGCCGACCTGCTGATTACCTCTTCATGCTTCTCTTCAACTGGATTTGCCTGGTTGTATCCTTTGATGCTTCACTGAACATTTATTTCTGTGTGTAACTTGCTCTGTGGTTTCCCTGAAAGATGAACAAGTGCCATCTTCTTTTTCTTCTTGGGTTAGGCAGCCAACTTCAACTTTTCAAGACCAAAAACCACAAGCCTGACAGGCAGGACATAATTCTGCCTGCGGCTCTGTTGATGTGCTGTGATGATTTCCTTCAATTTTCCATTTCTGTTTTCATCACAGTAAAAATCAGAGCTATGTCATCTACAATGCAACGTCATCACCATTTTAATCTGACTAAAAGTAGTAAAACCCAGGGAAGAAGGCCAGGAATAAAAACTAAAATGGAGTTTATGTTTTCAATCAACTTTTAGGGCAAAATCTCTGGCTAGTCATAATTACTTTGGGCTAATGGGTTTTCGTAGGCACTGTCCCTTTGAGCTAGTACAACAGTTTCTGAATCTGCAAGCCTGGGGGCAAGGGTGGCAGGTTGCGAAGAGTTAACATAGGGGAAGGGACACAATTACAATTTAGCCAACAGTGTGTCTGTTGATGTGTAGCCATGCAGTTACTTCCCTTCAGTGTTGTCCTGCCACTTGAAAGTGAATATTTGTCTCCTGTGGTTTGGTCAGAAATTCCCAGGCTTGCTTGAAATACCAGTCATGAGGGTGGGGTGGGTAGGCTAGCATGCTTGTTTTGTGTGTGTGTGTGTGTGTGTGTGTGTGTGCGTGTGTATGTGAACTGAACTTGAACTTCCATGGTTTCTGACAAAGTGACATTACCTGCCTTAACTGGAGCAAAGATTGTTGGACTGGTAGCTGAAGTGATGGTGAGTCAATGTTGTGTGTACAGTCACAACACTTTCACAGTTCCCCTTATCTATGCCATGATGACTTGGTTTAATTAAAGTGTGGTTTGGTATGATGCATGAGTATAATTGAAGTACTGTTGTTGGAGGGGAAATCTGCTGAATCCTAAACTGTCTCCACCAGAATGAGTTTTGCATTAAGATAGGCAGTGATGAGAGCCATGTTTAAATGTTTCATTCAGTGTGAGGGGCAAAGTCAAAGGACAGTGTCCATAAACCACAATTTTTAAGGAGAAAGGAGAGCTGAAGCAGACAGCGTGTCTGGTGTCTGTTGTGCACAGTGATCTACCATGCACAATGCTCAACACTGTGATGACTTAAGCATTGCCTGGCTGGTGTTTGCTACAGGTGTTGATGGACCCACTGGTGCTGAGTGTTCTCTACGTGTGGTGCCAGCTCAACAAGGACGTCATCGTCCAGTTCTGGTTTGGAACTCGCTTCAAGGTCAGTGTCTCTGGCTTCTTGATGACTGAATGATGAACAGTGACCATTGACCAGATTAGCTAGTACAAAATATTGAGGCACAAAGAAGGGCATTAACAATAACAGCAACAAGTTGCTACTGGATGCAACACGCCCAGTCCTGATGCTACTTGTAATAAGAAACGTGTGATCGTCATTTTGTATCAAAATGAAATGAAAAATTGGCTATGTATTAAGGTATTTGTGGTGCTTGAGCAGTTCACTTGTCCTGAATATTGATTGATGGTTGCTTTTATATAGCACTATTCACTCTCGAGCAGACTCACTGTTGTCACATGTGATTCTAAATGAATGACTAGCTTTTTATAGTGTATTTACATATCCACCAAAGTGGTGTACATACAATGCTGTTTGGTTGTTACATGGCTGGTACCACATGAAACTGCTGCCGTCTTGGCGCATTCTGTGTACACCACACAAGCATGCATCATGTCACGTCACTTCATGCAAAGCTACACATGTAGGGTGCTATGGCATGCATGTTTAGCTGTAACCTGCCACCTGCACTTTTGGCAGATTGACCAGGATCTTTTACGTGCTACTGCAGTGGAATAGATACCAATACAGTGGTGGAACAGATACCATATATGTGAGGCATATGATGAGGGCCATCGTAAGGGTGAAGGGGTTATTCTTGGGATAGACAGGATGTGACATGACAGTTGATCATTGATGATGCATATATTGGAACCACCAAAGAAGGAATGAGGTTTTGACTTGGGTCTTTGTGAGTTTTGATTGATGATAACTTCACCCTTGATGTTGACATAGTGTTTGGTGAGGGCAGGCCATGTACTTGCCCTGGGCTCTGTTTGCACTGATTGATGATGTCTTTGATGACTTAACCCTTGATGTTTACATGATGTTTGATTTGGTGTGAGCAGGCCATGTACTTGCCCTGGGCTCTGTTTGCACTGATTGATGATGTCTTTGATGACTTAACCCTTGATGTTTACGTGATGTTTGATTGGTGTGTGCAGGCTATGTACTTGCCCTGGGCTCTGTTTGCACTGATTGATGATGACTTGACCCTTGATGTTTACATGATGTTTGATTTGGTGTGTGCAGGCCATGTACTTGCCCTGGGTTCTGTTTGCTTTCAACCTCATCATTGGCAGTGGGTGAGTCACCAGATGTGTTGGAAAGACAAAGGTCACAGTTGATGTGTTAGAGTAGACTGATGATAGCTAGCTGATGAAGGTCTGGTGACCAGGGGCTGGGTTCTGTTTGCCTTGAACCTCACCATTGGTGGTGGATGAATTTGTGTTGGATAGCCCAAGTTACACTTGATGAGTCAGACTGCTTACAATGGGAATGGTGACCTGGATTCTGTTTGCCTTGAACCTCACCACTGGTGGTGGATAGATTTGTGTTGGATATACCAGGGTTCATGTTGGATAGACCAGGGTTACACTTGATGAGTCAGACTGGTGACAACAGGAATGGCAACCTGCATTCTCTGCCTTGAACCTCATCATTGGTAATCAATGGGTAGATTCATGTTGGAAAGGTCAGGGTTACACTTGATAAGTCAGACTGATGACAGTGGGAATGGTGACCTGGGTTCTGTTTGCTTTGAACCTCATCAGTGGTAAATAGTGGATGGGTTCCTGTTGGATAGACCAGGGTTACACTTGATGAGACAGTAATCAAAATGATGATGATCTGGAGGAGGAGGGGAACGTGATGATACAATAGTGACGGTAGGGACGCATGATGATGATGATCTGATGACATCATGACAAGGACCTGGACTGAAAAGGAGGAGGAGGACGGTAATAAATCAAGTTTGAGATTCTTCACACTGGTGAGGATTGTTTAATAATCAGTCTGGTAATACCACTGTTGTAACATGTTAGGAATGGGGGGGGGGGGGGGGGGGGGACCTGATAGCATCATAACCGGGTGCCTGAAATGCTGATGTTTTCTTTTGCAGAGGAATGATGGAGTTGTTTGGCATTGTGGTTGGACACCTGTACTTCTTCCTCATGTTCAAGTATCCCCAGGACTTTGGCGGCGCACGGCTCCTCTCTGTCCCAAACATATTGTAAGTACACAACTCAACCCTCGCATCCCGCATGTGTCAAAGCAGTTAACTGTCTAACTGACTAACTGGTGTGAAAGTTGGTGTCACTCTTTAAACTCAGGCCATAGTAGATCTGTGGGTAGCTCACTACACAGGGTATGCAACCTTCACGCCCAGGTAAGCATGAGCACCCACTGTGTGGCTACTTGCAGTGAAAGTTATGTAACTGCCAAGCCACTCTATGGGTAACTCACTGTAAGTGTGAACACCCACTGTGTGGCTACTTGCAGTGAAAGTTCTGTAACTGCCAAGCCACTCTATGGGTAACTCACTGTAAGTGTGAACACCCACTGTGTGGCTACTTGCAGTGAAAGTTCTGTAACTGCCAAGCCACTCTATGGGTAACTCACTGTAAGTGTGAACACCCACTGTGTGGCTACTTGCAGTGAAAGTTCTGTAACTGCCAAGCCATTGTTGATCTATGGGTAACTCACTGTAAGTGTGAACACCCACTGTGTGGCTGCTTGCAGTGAAAGTTCTGTAACTGCCAAGCCATTGTTGATCTATGGGTAACTCACTGTAAGTGTGAACACCCACTGTGTGGCTACTTGCAGTGAAAGTTCTGTAACTGGCAAGCCATTGTTGATCTATGGGTAACTCACTGTAAGTGTGAACACCCACTGTGTGGCTACTTGCAGTGAAAGTTCTGTAAATGCCAAGCCACTCTATGGGTAACTCACTGTAAGTGTGAGCACCCACTGTGTGGCTACCTGGTGTGAAAGTTCTGTAACTGCCAAGCCATTGCAGATCTATGGGTAACTCACTGTAAGTGTGAGCACCCACTGTGTGGCTACCTGGTGTGAAAGTTCTGTAACTGCCAAGCCACTGTAGATCTATGGGTAACCTACTACAAAACATGAAAAGAGTCCAGGCATGTCTAACCCTAAGGAACTGTTGTGACCAACTGGTGTGAAAGTGTTACTGCTTTCCATGGGGCCTTGGTAGATCCATGGCTATACCAGCTTTGCACAGACCACCTTTGACTGAGCCTAGATCTAGTTCAGCAACTGTGGAGCTTACAGTGTGGCCTGCAGAATACAGTACAGTTCAATCATACTTTATTAATCCGTAAAGAGGAAAGACAGTTGTCTGCCTTTGACAAATAATAAACAAGTAATTTTTTAATTTTTTTAAGTAAGTAAATACTTATACAGTTTCATTCACTTAATTACACTGAAAATTTAATAAAATCAATTACACTGATGCACACACTCGCATGGACGCACAGGTGTGCACATGCATGCACGCACACACACACACACACACACACACACACACACACACACACACACACACACACACATGCAGTCAAACTACAGTGACAATGAACAGTGAAGCACATTTGAGTGAGTCACTGGCTGTTTTGTTGCTTACCACTCTTTGCAACCAGACTGATGTGAATGGATGTTTTCTAGCCATTTTGTGCTTGTGATCAATTTGCTTTGAAGCACAGATGGTGGTGGCATGTGGTAGGTAGCCAGGCAGCAGATGAGTTATATCATTTTTGTTGTTGTCTTTCCCCCATCTCAGGTACAAATACTTCCCCAACCGACGGGGTGGTGTGGCTGGGTTTGGCATGGCCCCTTCCAGCAGACGTCGCCCTGATGACAATGGCGGCGGAGGTGGTCGCCACAACTGGGGTGAAGGTTATCAGCTGGGACGAGACTAAGTCAACATGGACATCATATCTGTGAAAGCTAACATGTCAGTAATGTGAGACTTTTTTTGCTGGTGACAGCGTGAAACTACCCAGATAGCTTTGCTCGTCTTTCCTCCCTCCTTGTATAATTTATTTTTGTAATTTTAATTAGTTTTTTGGGGTCTTCTTTCTTTTGCATTGAAAAAAAAAACTTTATATTTTTATTTTGCTGTTTATCTGAAGCTTTATGTGACAATTGGGCTAAATTAGCCTTGGCCATTTTGTGTAAAAGGCCCATTTGTTTTAGTTTTTTGAGGGGAAGGGGAGAGGGGGTTTCTGATGTGCAATTTGTCAAGTGGGGATGAACTGCATTTACAAACTGTGCCATCAGAGTTCAGTCACCTGTATCAAGAGCCATCTCCTGCCAGATGCTCCTCCGCGTGTTTCAATATTGTCTGTCCATTAAAGTAAGCACCACCATCAGGTTGACGCATGTGGCAAAGCACAGAATACACTTTGCCAATTAAAGGCAAGCCAGACTGACACATTTGGCAAAGTGCAAAAGACACTTTGCCAGTTAAGTCTGACATGTGGCAAAACGTTAAATACACTGCCAGTTAAAGGCTGATGTGGCAACAAAATTCACTTTGCCTGTTACAGGCTGACATGTGGCAAAGTATGAAATACACTTTGCCAATTAAAGAATAATATAATAATAATGAATACTTAGAGCGCCTAACCCGCACAGGCCCTAAGCACTTACACGTTCTCTACAAATACATATTTGTCAAAATTCAATGCATACAACATGAATGCACACACACACCTGCACACACACACCAGTCGCATATCAGGGTGTGTGTGTGTGTGACATGTCTGACATGCGGCAGAACATTAAAATTGAATACCCTTTCCAGCTCACATGTGACAAAGCACAAAATGCACTTTACCAGTTAAAGTTTGATGTGGCAAAGCACCAGTTAAAGGCCGACATGTGGCAAAGCACAAAATACACCTTGCCAGTTATAGGATGACATGTAGCAAAGCACCAAATGCACTTTGCCAGTTAAAGGATGACATGCGGCAAAGCACCAAATGCACTTTGCCAGTTAAAGGATGATGTGCAGCAAAGCACCAAATGCACTTTGCCAGTTAAAGGATAACATGCAGCAAAGCACCAAATACACTTTGCCAGTTAAAGTTAAGGCAGACATGTGTCAAAGCACAGAATAACATTTGCCAGTGAAAGGCTGACAGCACTTTTGCAGAATGCACTTGCCAGTTAAAGACCCAGCAGTTAACATGTGACAGTTCAAGCTGACCTGCAGGGCAGGGTGCCGTTGCCTGGTGAGCCTTTAAAAACTAACTTTTTAAAAGAGGATCCAACCCAAGGAAAAACATTCTTTGTTGATGATGATGAGTTGATGCTTAATGTCCTCAGATGTCATTTGACATATTAGGGACAAGTTGTGACCAATGCCGAAGCACGGTTCAATAAAAGCCACATACGTAAGGTGTATGCGTGTTTAGCTGTAACCTGCCACCTGCACTTTTTGGCAGAATGACCGGGATTTTTTACGTGCTACTGTGGTAACACGGGGGTGGAACGGATACCGAAATAAGAGTCAGCACAGAAAGTCGACCCCGGAGAATAAAATTCTCCCGCCGTTCCAGCAGGGATTCGAACCCGCGACCTTTCAATCACGAGTCCGGTGCTCTAACCACTGAGCTATCCCCGCCCCCACTACCTGTTTTTGGTGAAGTGTTGCTAAATGTCCTCAGATGTCAACTGGCATATTAGGGACAAGTTGTGACCAATGCCGAAGATTGGTTCAATATATCTTTACGTCCACGGAAACCAGAAGGCTCGTTAGGACGGACAGCCCAGGACGGCCACCTCGACTCTCACACAGCTCCTGAACTATGATACCTGTTTTTGATTGAGCTATGCTGTTTACCTGTCCAGTGCTTGGAATAATGCTTGGGTGTTGTTTTAGAACGCTAGCAGTCATTCTTGTTTCAGATTTCTGTGATTGTTATTCTTTAATTGCTAAGATCTTTTAAAATTAACAACATTACGTGTTACATCCACCTTGAGATACGTGAATGACTCTGAAAACCTTGTTGTTCTTCTATAAAATTAAACGTCGTCATTTTGAAGATTCCGTCACGGTACTTGTCACTATTTTTGATCATGTGAAAAAGTGGGTGGGGGAAGTGGGGGGGGGGGGGGGGGGAGGAATACACTAGTCGGTATCGAATGCCTACGTGTCGAGAAGTACGTTGTTATGTGCAGTGATACGTGAACGGCGCCCGTTTTGGGAGTTCTGGCGGGTGCACTTACAGCAGTATCATGTACACTTGTCGGTTCAACCTTGTGCCAGTGTCACGTAGAAAAAAAAAGCGGCATTGAAATTCACCAGAGGTTCACACCGCGCTTTTCTTGCTGCTCGCCTATTGAAACTTAGTTCTCGTATACCAACATATATCTCTTTCCTTTTCAATTGTGCGGCAGAGATTCTCGGAGTGGGCGTGTCGGGCGAAACCAAATTGGTCACTGCGGGGGTGTCGAGTTACCCATGGGTAGGCCTATGTTGGTGGGGATGGTTATGTCTATTTTACCGAG
>OY757545.1:19945840-19953053 GCA_963584105.1 Alviniconcha strummeri | reverse complement strand
CGATCACTGCCTGACCTGCTGCCCTGCATAGGACAGCGAGGAAGGATGGTAATCTATGTGTCTGATAATAATGGAAAAGCTTTGCGTGTTCACTGTCGGACACTTTCATTAATCTGTCTCGCAGGCGGTGGCAGGCTCGGCCCGGGTGATGAAGGGCAAGTGTCTGTCGGTGGCAAATTGATTCAACGGGCGATAACGGCGCACATTTTGCTTTCCCCATTATCTGCTGCAGTTGGCAATTTGAATTATAACGGGGAGCGGGGTAACTCAGATTTGTGGGTATCAGACACGAGTCGTTGGTGGCTCGTGAAAAATTCGTCTCATGAACCAGTCTTAGTGCTGCAGACACACCAGAAATTACCAAAAATTCGTTCGATTGTCGGGTTGTTGGGTCAACACAGTTAAGTATGCCAATTTTAACAGAGTCCAGTTTCTATGGTTAGATATTTTTGCCCTAACAAACATCCGCAGAGGCTGAATGTGACACACAGCAAGGTCATGTTGTAGAAACTTTGCTCAGTGGAAAAGGAAATCAGTAATGGGAGAATGGAGCTTCACCGCCCTGGAATTTCGCCACTCGAGACGTAATAGTTTCATGGTAGACAAGTGGAAATTGACGTTCTAAAACAAGATCCAAACACATGAACGGTTAAAACGATTTGACTGAAATCTAACAATACACAGAATGTGCTCATTTTCGGGAAAAAAACCTTCAGAGTCAAACTGACAAAACAACAGTTAAACGGTGATAAATGTAAAATGAATGTACTTATCCAAACACAACTGGATCAGTACATTTTCATTTATCACAGTTTAACTGTTGTTTTGTTGCTTTGAAACACGGTCTTCTCCCGAAAGTTCGTACATGTGTTGTACTGCCATATTAAATTGGCGTTCTCTTTAACCATTAACGTGTTTGACTCCTCGTTCATGAGCCGCCACAGCATGGCATCGGAGACCGTCATTCCTTTCCTCCAAACGCTCTTCCCCCTGTCGGTGGCAGGGAAACCTTTTATTTGTTTCATTGGCCAGAGAGACCGGTTGTGTGTGTGTGTGTGTGTGTGTGTGTGTGTGTGTGTGTGTGTGTGTGTGTGTGTGTGTGTGTGTGTGTGTGTGTGTATGACGGAGTGTGTGAGTGTGTGTGTGTGTGTGTGTGTGTGTGTGTGTGTGTGTGTGTGTGTGTGTGTGACGGTGTGTGACGGTGTGTTTGTGTGTGTGAGTGTGTTTGTGTGTATGTGTGTGTGCCAGTGTGTGTGTGAGTACGACGGTGTGTGTGTGTGTGTGTGTGTGTGTGTGTGTGTGTGTGTGTGTGTGTCTGTGTGTGTGTCTGTGTGTGTGTCTGTGTGTGTGTGTCTGTGTCTGTGTCTCTGTGTGTGTACGACGGTGTGTGTGTGTATGTGTGTGCCAGTGTGTGAGTGTGTGCGTGTGTGTGCGCGCGCGTGTACGTGGTTATACCCTACTGTGAAAATCTGCGCTACGGCCTGTGCTATGCTGGCGCAGCAGCCTACATTGTATTTATGTATTTCCGCCTGCACGGGGTGTGTGGAGGGGGCGGGGAGGGGGGAGGCGGAGTCCCGGAGCTGCAGCGGGCCCCGCAGTTCATCGGAGACTCATTTATCGTGGGTGACAGTGTTTTCCTTACGCCGTAAACACGCGCTGGCTCTACGTAATCAGCGCGTTACTCAGAGCAGTGACCGCGATGCAGGTGCGCCTCCGGCGTGTGATCTATCAATTGGACCCGGCCCGCGGAATTTGACTAACTTGTCAGCGTTGCCTGCGCCGGCGTGCGCGTACGACTGTTTAATGTGTCAGCGAGTACACCGGCACACCGACTCGCCATTTTAATGATCCATCTTTTTAATGCCATCGATAGCCGAGCTGTATCGTCCTGTTCACCTCGGTTTTAACACACATGGATCTGTTATATTACTGCAGCTGTCCCGTCCCAGGTCTGAATAGATACCCTCCCCCCCCCCCCCCCCACACACACCCCACCACCACCATCCAATCCCCGCCCCCCCCCCCCCCCTTCCCGATTTATGTACCGAACACCGTGAATTTGCCCAAGGGCCGACTGTTTATGATCTTCCATCTTTCTTTGTCTGTAGCATCTGAACCCCTGAACATCCGAATGAATGGATTCAGAGATTATATTTATATAGTTTATTCATAGTTTATCAGCATTTTTTTTTTCTTTTTTTTTTTTCTCCAGCCTCCTGTTGTAGTATGTTTGTCATTGTTGTTTTGTATTCACCTTGGACCGATAAACCGAATTTCGCAAAACAAAGGGACACTGTGTTTCAAGTCATACTGAATACCTTCGCTTTTCCATTGCTTTCTTCTTGTTGTTGGTCGCCCTGGTATAACCGTAATGGCTGACTGGGCGTAAAACACCAAGTTACTTACTTACTTGCTTACTTGTTGTTGTCGTCTTAATTTTTTCATGTGACATTTTAATCGAATGAATCTTTAAGAATAAATTGCCCCATCTGTGATGTTTTTCAACATGGTAAACCAGGCAAACGCCGGTGCAGGCAAACAACGAAATGGATGAGCAAAAAAAGAAAAAGAAAAAAAGAAAGAAAAATGCCGGGGGGGGGGGGGGGAAGCAATGGAAATAAAGACGGAACACGGAGAGAGTACTATTTTCTCAAGTGTCAAAGCCGGCATGCGCCGGTATCAGAGCAAAGGTATAAAGAGAAACAACGGTAAGATGGCGCCACAAGTCGTTGACGTCTGTTGCACTGCTATTTTCACAGCTTAGCGCCCGACAGAGGCACCGACGGCAGCATCAACACACAGCGTTACACTCGGACTAATGGAGCGCCTCTTCTTTCCATCTCAGTCTCAAATAGCCTTGATGGACTCGAACGCCCCATGCAGTGTTGTCTCCCCTGCCACCCACCCCCACCCTCCACCCACCACACACACACACACACACACACACACACACACACACACACACAACACACACACACACACACACACACACACACACACACACACACACACACACACACACACACACACACACACACACACACACACACACACACACACACACACACACACACACAGCCCCACCCGCCCCTCTGTATATCCCCTCACCTCCCAAAAACATCCGTCTGTAGATCGGTGATGATGATGAGTTGATGCTTAATGTCCTCAGATGTCATTTGACATATTAGGGACAAGTTGTGACCAATGCCGAAGCACGGTTCAATAAAATCCACATACGTAAGGTGTATGCGTGTTTAGCTGTAACCTGCCACCTGCACTTTTTGGCAGAATGACCGGGATTTTTTACGTGCTACTGTGGTAACACGGGGGTGGAACGGATACCGAAATAAGAGTCAGCACAGAAAGTCGACCCTGGAGAAGAAAATTCTCCCGCCGTTCCAGCAGGGATTCGAACCCGAGACCCTTCAATCACGAGTCCGGTGCTCTAACCACCGAGCTATCCCCGCCCCCTCTGTAGATCGGAGACACTTTTGCAACTTTATAATATCGAAAGGTTCGTGTAACACACTCCGAGCACCGCTAGAGTTAAGGTTCGTGTAACAATTCTAGATTTGTGGAGTCAAACTTTTGTCGCCTTAAACTTTTGTTGAAGAAGCAACACTCACACTTCCAAGCCTCTCTTTCCGTGGATGGAGAAAAGATGTCTCAAACCAGTGCTTGGAGTCTGAGTGACACTTAGTGAAGTGTAAGGTTGCCTATAATGGATGCGTACCGTATTGGGCGATTCAGCGAAGCTGGTTTGCTAGAGTGGATTCGCTTTGTTATCTTTCAGCAAAGAAGTCGCGAGAGGTCGCAGCGCACTTCCGGGCCGATTTCTGAGTAGGCGTTGCTTCACGCTGTGTATAACAGTGGAAGTTGAAACTAGAACTGCGAAGCAGTACAAATGCCAATACTGTTGCAGTTGCAAAAATTACCGTGGAAAGGGGATGGAGGATGAACAAAAAGTGTCTTTACGTCGTTTTTTTGTATGTTTTTTGTTGTTGTTGTTTTTGGCTGACCAGAAGATCGCGAATTCGTAGAAAAAAATGCGTTTTGGGGCATCCTAAAGCACCAGCAACAAGTTATTGCTTATTTCCAGACACATTATGACTACGGGCCTCAAAATGTTAACGTTGGCAATATATAATTCGCAAATTCACTGTCACCGCCTTCCATTGTGAAGAAAGTACGCACCGGAAGTAAGAGCAGCCAAGGGACTTAAGCGATGCCGGGCAAAAGTCAGGGGAGTTAACAACCCCGCCTGAATCGCCCAATACCGCTGTTGTCTGAGAACCCAGTGGTCAAGCCATTTCCTGTCCGCTTTGTGGTCCAGCATAGCCGACAACACTCTGAAACCTCGTATCAGTAGATCCAAACACATAAAAGGTGATGATGATGGGTTGATGCTTAATGTCCTCAGATGTCATTTAACATATTAGGGACAAGTTGTGACCAATGCCGAAGCACGGTTCAATAAAAGCCACATACGTAAGGTGTATGCGTGTTTAGCTGTAACCTGCCACCTGCACTTTTGGCAGAATGACCGGGATTTTTTACGTGCTACTGTGGTAACACGGGGGTGGAACGGATACCGAAATAAGAGTCAGCACAAAAAGTCGACCCTGGAGAAGAAAATTCTCCCGCCGTTCCAGCAGGGATTCGAACCTGCGACCTTTCAATCACGAGTCCGGCGCTATAACCACTGAGCTATCCCCGCCCCCTCACATAAAAGGTTAAAAAGAACGCTATTTATTAGACAGTTCAGGAGCTGTGTGAGAGTCGAGGTGGACGTCTTGGGCTGTCCGTCCTAACGAGTCTTCTGGTTTCCGTGGACGTAAAGATTTATTGAACCGTGCTTCGGCATTGGTCACAACTTGTCCCTAATATGTCAACTGACATCTGAGGACATTAAGTATCAACCCATCATCATCATCTATTTATTAGGACAAACACACAGTCTGCAAATTTTCGGGGTAATCCCCTTTGTCAAGCTACAATACGAAACTCCAACAACAGTTAAACGGTGTAAAACCGATGAAAAATGACTGAGATGAGAAGCGAAATAACTCATCTCTTTTGGGTTGAGCTATGTTGTTTTTTCACATCAGATCATTTCCTCATATCAGTGACAATCCACGTCAGTTATTTTGAAACCTCAGCTAACAACAGCTCGCGTTGTCTAGTTCGGTAATGTTTTACCATGGGCCTGTAGGTATAGGTCCATGGTTTTACATAGTAGCACAGTGCGGGAAAGTAATGCCTAGGCTTGAAACCGCTTTTCAAGTTTGCAAGGGTGAAGTGAGGGAATGTGGGAGAACTAACGGAAGTTCTGTAAGGCGG
Organism: Alviniconcha strummeri; assembly: GCA_963584105.1. NCBI lineage: Eukaryota > Metazoa > Mollusca > Gastropoda > Provannidae > Alviniconcha > Alviniconcha strummeri. The sequence goes on along the minus strand of OY757545.1, from coordinate 19,947,713 downwards.
AAGTGGGTGAAACCGCGGCTTCTGTTAAAGCGGCTCAGCGGTCTGCGAGCTAATCCTTCGTGGGTTAATACTGTAACAGTAGTGTATGGCTGCTTTAAAAATGTGATTCATAAAAGGATATCAATAAACAGTAACATAGCAGGACCTGGCCGGAGCGTCAAACGAGTAACTGAACCTATAATAAGACGCTCAAAATGGCACAAATATATCATGCTGTAGTGAAACTATACAGAGGTCGAAAATGATGTGAGGAGGATGGTAACTGAAAAGGGAAAGAAGGGGTAGAAATGAACGGTTTTCTGTCTAATGTTACCGAAGAGCTGAAGGTTCGATTTCTTTGCAGGGACGCCACCCATTCAATTAGGTTAGAAATAATGACTTTTTGTACGGTTTTCTGAGAAATGAGAGCTGAAGGTTCGTTTTCTTTGCAAGGACGCCACCCATTTAATTATGTTAGAAATAATAATGACTTTTTGTACGGTTTTCTGCCAAATGAGAGCTGAAGGTTCGTTTTCTTTGCAGGGACGCCACCCATTCAGTTATGTTAGAAATAATGACTTTTTGTACCGTTTTCTGCCAAATGAGAGCTGAAGGTTCGTTTTCTTCGTAGGGATACTATCCATACGTACTATGCTAGAAATAGTGACTTTCCGTATGGTTTTCTGCCTAATGTTACTTAAGAGCTGAAGGTTCGTTTTCTTTGTAGGGATGCTATCCATACGTACTATGCTAGAAATAGTGACTTTCCGTATGGTTTTCTGCCTAATGTTACTTAAGAGCTGAAGGTTCGTTTTCTTTGTAGGGATGCTATCCATACGTACTATGCTAGAAATAGTGACTTTCTGTATGGTTTTCTGCCTAATGTTACTCAAGAGCTGATGGTTCGTCTTCTTCGCAGGCACGCTGTCCCACCTGTCTCATTCCGGCTGCATGGTGGTCGACTGATCAAGTTGTTTTTATGTTTGTGTCGGGGTGGATTTCAACTGCCCCCATCTCTCTCTCTCTCTCTCTCTCTCTCTCTCTCTCTCTCTCTCTCTCTCTCTCTCTCTCTCTCTCTCTCTCTCTCTCTCTCTCTCTCTCGTGGGAAATGATCCGCTCGCCTATATTTGCTACGTTTCAAGATTGATCACGTATCTCTGTGAAATTACAGTAGGGCAAAACTGTATAATTTTTCTTTGATACAGCTGTTGTGCATTGACAGTTGTACAGGAGTTTGTCAATACTGAAAGCAGCCTACAGCGGTGAATGGTACTGAAGGCAGCCTACAGCGGTGAATGATACTGAAGGCAGCCTACAGCGGTGAATGGTACTGAAGGCAGCCTACAGCGGTGAATGATACTGAAAGCAGCCTACAGCGGTGAATGGTACTGAAGGCAGCCTACAGCGGTGAATGATACTGAAAGCAGCCTACAGCGGTGAATGGTACTGAAGGCAGCCTACAGCGGTGAATGGTACTGAAGGCAGCCTACAGCGGTGAATGGTACTGAAGGCAGCCTACAGCGGTGAATGGTACTGAAGGCAGCCTACAGCGGTGAATGGTACTGAAGGCAGCCTACAGCGGTGAATGGTACTGAAGGCAGCCTACAGCGGTGAATGGTACTGAAAGCAGCACCAGTATTATGGCAATTTTACACGACTTGCTTTTGCTGCCTAGCCGTGTTTTCTCACTGCATCTTTTAGTCCTTTAACTTACAAAATTCTTCGACATTTATATATTATTAATTTCATATTAGAATAAAGTCTTTACTCCGCTGTAATAGCAGCACATTCTGCACAACTGACCGTTATAAGTAACTTTAATGTAGACATAACTTCGCCGGCAGTACGACTGAAAGAAGAACTTTGTTAAATGGCTTGGCTGTTTCCCCCTCCG
>OY757545.1:19928340-19940840 GCA_963584105.1 Alviniconcha strummeri | reverse complement strand
TGTACGTCAGTCACAAATGCCAATAACTCGTCACAAAAACAAGATAACACTCTGTGAAACATGCCCGGAGTAGGAGGAAGGCGAAACCCGAACCGGCTCGCTGGACGTGACATCACTGACACTCAGTGGCTGGTCAGTGATTCGGTCAGCAAACTCAACAAGGCGTGACGCCGCCGTTATACCGTCAGTCACCGCTGCCGCACCGCCACGGCGGTGATCCGGAACCCCGGAGATCTCTCTTGACAGGAAACACGGATGAAAAACGAAAGCAACAATTACGACATAGCTCGCCCACTTGTTCCAATCGCGTGTCACAGTTTGTTTTCTCCTCTCGCCCGCTCCGTCCGTGTCAGGTAGGCTAGCGGCGCGGACAGCGTGTTCCTCGCCTGTACTACACCCTCCACAACCGCCTGGACTGAGATGCCGCTCCCGCTGACGTACCTGCACGCTCACGCTAGAGAAAGCAACGAGTCTTGGAAGAACGCCCCGTGATTCTAGCGCGGAATCCTCTCTCTGTTTTAGAAACTCCGGAGTATTCTAGAACTATATGAGTGTGTCATCCTGGGCGAAAACACGGGAAACTAATTAACCCCGCGTTATCTCCCCCTCCTTCCCTTGCGGGCCGGGGAGGGGCGCTGTGGCCGACACCAGCGCTATCTAGCGGCGATCGGGGAGCCCAGCCAGGGAAGCTTAGTGGAGCAGAAGCATCAGCGTTTTGACTGTAGGAGCTGGGAGGCTTGCTGATGTAATTGACTACTCGGCTAACGTTGCAGATCACGTGAAAACAAAAACACACACATATTAAAACGCGTGTCACTTTAAGAAGTGAGTTTACGAGCTCTACTCTTTGGACATCTCTATCGACTGAAACTGATCTCCCGAGCCGGTGAAACTTACTCTGAGCAGGCCAAGATCAGTAAAACCCACAGTTAGATGTAGGCTAAGCCAAGTCATTTTTTCCGCACAACCGCTGACTCTACCGTCTGCTCATATGATAATTTATTCATTTTATTAGTAGGCCTACCAGTGCCGTCAACTGTAACATGATTTTCAGTGTTTCATTCATAACGGCGACATCACTTTCAGTGTTTCATTCACTACGGCGACATCATTTTCAGTGTTTCATTCACAACGGCGACATCATTTTCAGTGTTTCATTCACAACGGCGACATCATTTTCAGTGTTTCATTCATAACGGCGACATCATTTTCAGTGTTTCAATCATAACGCCGACGTAATCTGCAGTGTTTCATTCATAACGCCGACGTAATCTGCAGTGTTTCAGCCATAACGCTGACGGACCAGGCTCTGCCGGAACTGTTGCCTTAGCATGCGCACGACTTTGAAACACCCTTACTGGCATGTCAATCCGGCCAAAGCATTACAAAATGGGTGGTGGTGGTTGTTTTTAATTCATTGACTCTGATCTGGACATTACCGGGCAAAGGATGAAGTTAGCAATAACGACGGAGCAACTGAACCAACAGTAAGGCAAGATTATAAGCACAAAGAGTATACATTATTATAAGCACATACAGTATACATGCATGCATACATATAAATATATATATTTATACTCTTTGAGTAAGCACTGCATGAAAGGTACAGAAGCGGGATACTAGATGACGCAGCGAGAACCGCCGTGAGGATGGGAAGGCTAGCGCTTCAATGTCTGTGTCAGTGAAAGAAAACAGTAGCTGCGTAGACGTATCAAGATCCAAACACCTAAAAGATTCAAAAGAACGGTTATTTATTATGACACAGACACACAATCTCCAAATTGTCGGGGTAATCTCCTTCGTCAAGCGACAAAACCACACTTAAACACAACCGCTAAACGGTTAAAAACGATGAAAAAGTAGAAGTGAGATAAGAAAGGAAATATCTTCTGTTTGGTTGAATTTTGTTTTTAATTTGTTGTTTACACTTTATGTTTACAGTAGATGTATCAACTAATTACAGTGAAAGGAGTTAACTTATCTTCTGTTTGGCTGAATTGTTGTTTTCTTGTTTACAGTTTATGTTTACAGGAGAGCCACAACTCTCACCACTGCCGACTGAAGGTGTGCAGTGATACCGTGGCAGCAGGCAAGTATACCTTGCGGTCACTCCTTTTCCAGATAGTTGAACGAGAGACATATAGTGTACGCTACAAAAAGAAATGCTACCTCGCCTTTTCCTTCCCTCCTCCTGAAGATGTTTCCGGGCCGATACGAACGAGCAAAAGTAACGAGTTGTTTCTCCCTTACTTTGTGATAACTGTAGGTGACTGCAGACAGCTCATGGTGACTGACTCTATAATAAATTGACCATACGTACAGTACAGTTCTGCGTATTTTTACGTAAGTAAGTAAGCATGATGCTTAACGTCCACAGAAACCATGAGGCTTATTAGGGACGGGGAGAAAGGGGGGGGGGGGAGGGGGGTATGGAGGTGGGGGGAGAGAGAGAGAGATAATATATACCTATCGCTGCACTGAATGATTTCTGCATTAAGCTGGGCAGCGATGAGAGCCATTTTAATGTTTCATAATTGTGAGGGACAAATTAATCACAAGTCAGTGTCCACAGACCACAACTTTTGAAGAGAAAGGAGAGCCGAAGCGGTATCGAACCGAGGTCCTTCCGCTTACCAGCCTAACGCCTTACCGCTAGGCCACACCGGCTCCTGAGTCAACATACAAACACATAAAAGATTAAAAGAACGCTATTTAACTCTGAGGAACCGCGCTCATGGTGACTGACTCTATATTGACCATATGTACAGTACAGTTCACTTGAATCGAAATATAAAATCTGTTAGCTGGGCTACTGAGGGAAGCTGTAACATCGTTCATTTTCAACACAGTTCCTGGCTGTTCTGGCCAAACAGCTGGTCTGTTTCGAGGGCTGTATGGCGTATTTTGAGGACGGAAAGTTAACGTCCAAACACGTAAAAGATTAAAAGAACGCTGTTTATTTTGACCAAACACAACATGCAGGGTAATCTCCTTTTTCAAGCTTCAAAACAACACTTAAACAACAGTTAAAAGGTGAAAAATGAGACGTAGGACACTTGTTTGCTTTTGATCGACCGGATTGTTTTGTGAAATAAACAAATAATGGTTCATTTAATGGATCACTGTAACTCTAAGAAAGATTTCCTGGATCATTCTATATGCACACAACAGATAAAATTCATGCACGCACGCACGCACGCACGCACGCGCACACACACACGCGCGCGCACGCACGCACGCACGCACACACACACACACACATTTGAAGCGTCGACTTCCGGCTCTTCACACCCACCCACACCTACCATGACCCCTGATGTCGAGTGAGGATTAGAGCAGGCGGATAGTCGCGGCTTGGCATGTCAAACATAATTCTAAGGGCTTTATTTATGATTGTCGCGAGTGGCATTGTCGCGTAGCTGGTCGAATCGCTTGAAATCTCAGAAATCGCCGAAGAACAATCCCGATTCAAATATCCCAAAGCTTCTAAATAAGGTATACAAAAAGCGAAGAAATACAAACAAATCTAAATGAAAGACAAAAAAAGAACATGAAGAGATAGAACTGTAATGAGGAGAAGGCTAATCAGGCCACACACAAACACACACACACACACACACACACACACACACACACACACACACACACACACACACACACACACACACACACACACACACACACATATTTGAAGCGTCGACTTCCGGCTCTTCACACCCACCCACACCCACCCTGCCCACTGCTGTCGAGTGAAGATTAGAGCAGGCAGATAGTCGCGGCTTGGCATGTCAAACCTAAGGGCTATGCTTATGATTGTCGCGAGTAGCTGGTCGAATCGCTTGAAATCTCAGAAATCGCCGAAGAACAATACCGATTCAAATATCCCAAAGCTTCTAAATAAGGTATACAAAAAGCGAAGAAATACAAACAAATCTAAATGAAAGACAGAAAAAGAACAAGAAGAGACAGAACAGTTATGAGGCGGAGACTAATCAGCCACACACACACGCACACGCACACACACACACACACACACACACACACACACACACACACACACACACACACACACACACGCACGCACGAAGGGGGCAAGCATTTCACAGGAGCAGAGGGAAAGTAAAGGAAGGGGACGGGGGTGAGGGGAAGGGGAGGGGTGGGAGGGGGGAGGGCAAGGGAGATGACGAAGATTAGGAGGAGGAGGAGGAGACAGAGGAAGAGGGAGAAGGAGGAGGAGACAGCGGAGGGGGGAGGGGTGGTACCGGTGTCGTGGTCGCCCCGCTGCTGGTAGTAGCGAGCTAGCTGTCTTCATCCGGCGTGCCACGCTAATGGCTGGAATGAGAGCGATGCCAGACGCGGGGCGGCGGAGAGAGAGAGCCCGAGCCGTTACGGCTTACCGCAGCCCTCACTCAGCGATAGCTCGGCCCACAGAGCTCTGGAAGTGAAAGCGAAAGTGCGGTGAGCCGCCGCCGCCGTGTGACAAACCCAAGGAGCTGCTGCCTGGCGTGAAGACTCCAATGAGACGATCGTCAGTCGCTGGACTTCGATCAGAAGGGGCTGCACGCGATCAAGTTCCTCTGTTGAAGACCGCGAGGGAGCAGTGACTCACTGACGACAGCCGCTGCCTGGCGTGAAGACTCCAATGAGACGATCGTCAGTCGCTGGACTTCGATCAGAAGGGGCTGCCCGCGATCAAGTTCCTCTGTTGAAGACCGCGAGGGAGCAGGGACTCACTGACGACAGTTGTGCTCCCGGCAATGGTCATCCCGGCGTTTCATGGCGCTGAGTTTTCCTGAGGCTGGAACAGTGAAGGTGTCACCGCTGTGCATATCGAATTCAGGACTGTGGTGGAGCTCTCAGTTCCGGACAAGCGAGCCCGCAGGGACTGCGTTTTTCTCCCCTTGTTTTAGCAGGTGAGAATGTGTAGTTTAGTGATAGAATCCACTTATAGATATGATTGACTACTTATTCAAAGTGCATAGGCTAACCCCCCCCCCCCCTTCTCCCCATACACACACAAACACACACACACTCCTTCCTTTTCTCTTCTCTCTCTCTCTCTCTCTCTCTCTCTCTCTCTCTCTCTCTCTCTCTCTCTCTCTCTCTCTCTCTCTCTCTCCATTTTTTTAGGTTTAGCCCCACAAGAGAAAGAACTGTGTAGTTTTGTTCGTATCAGATAGTCGAATTCAGTCTCGCCTTGAAAGTAAAAAACAGGCCACGGATTAAGAAGTTGGTGTCTTTTGGGGGGGGGGGGGAAGGGGGTGGAGGAGTTTAGTTTTTTTGCTACTGGAACAAAAATGAAAGAATGCTTTGCTTCTCGCATCCACTGACAATTTACACGCTAGTAAATAGGTTATTCAAACGCACATAATCACACACACACACACACACACACACACACACACACACACACACACACACACACACACACACACACACACACACACACACACACACACACACACATTAACGATGAAAAAAAGACATGAAATGTACGCAAAAGTTACAAATTTCGAAACAAAATTATAAAAGAAAGACTGGGTAAAAAAAAAAATGTATACTATCAAAATGAAATAACATGGAGGGGAGGAGGAGAGGTCGACAGAAAACATGACAATTTATTTCGACTAAATTGAAATAAATACTCAACAGATAAGAAAGAATGGTGAACAGAGTTGAGTGTGTGTGATATACTACAGGTAGGTCAGTCATCCTGACTATTACATGTATACAACTTGTATAGAGACACACAAAAATGTAATATAAAACAGCATCAGTTGATGTGTAAATGCACATATATTTCGAATACGTACACAAGTACTGTCAATATCGATAATTTAAAAAATCCAAATCCTTTGGATTGCCACTGATGATTAATAATAAAAAATAAATTTAAATTAAAGGTCGGTGCAGTTGTTTAGAATAGCAGTGGAAGGAAAGAGACTCTGGATGGCAGGAGCGCTGGAAATAATAGATTTGCTCTGTAATACGACTTTCCCCCTCTCCATTTATTACTTATAAATTTGATACATAGTTGTTTTAGCAGGTCTCGCTTGTGGTAATGTTTACTGTTCTTGTAGTTATTCTGGGGGTTTTCGCCCACGAAGTGGTTCCTCTGTGCACACTGTTACTGCCTAACATTTCTTTGGGCTGTTGTTGTTGTTGTTGTTGTTGTTGTTAAATATTGATAAAGTTTTGCGATTACTTATGTTTTACTGTTCTGGGCGTACAATACATTTTCTGTTTTGTTTTAGTGTTTTGCAAACCTATGTTCAAAACGATTGATTGATTACTAAAGTTCATTCATGAGGCCAATTTGCAAGATTTCCCCCCCCCCCCCCCCCCCCCAGCTCAATGGAATATTTAGACTGACGTTTTGGGTGATCTCTTTCGAGTCCAGATATTTACTGGAATAAACTGCTGAATTTAAATACCTGTAACAGAGTAGATACAAATCAATTAATCTAGACAAGACTCGGCAGCTGTGTTTTCTTTGTTTTATTTTTTCTAAGGTATGAATATTGCCGCGGAAGAAGACTAAAACATTGGTCGTGTATAATTTAATTTCTAGTGATTTAAAGATGTTCATACTCCAAATCCTTAGAATATTAACTCAGATAAGGCTGTCTTTCGACCAAAATATTAACATAGATGCAGACCCGCAGCTTTCCACCTTCTACATACAAGTGTTTAGCATATACGAAATCAACACAGCTTAATTTGCTGGGTTGTCAGGTGTGTGTGTTTTGTTGTTGTTTTTTGTTGTTGTTTTGTTGCTGTTGTTTTATTGTTGTTTTTGTTGTTGTTTTGTTGTTGTTTTTTCAGCATAAAGTACTGGGAATGATTTTAAACTGGGTCATCACTACAGTTCACACAGACTCCAAAACGTTTGCGTTTGTATCTGCGAGTACAAGATAGCAAATTGTGTGTACCGTCACTTCAACATGTTCCTCTCTTACCTTTCAGCTTCGCTATGCGCATATCAAAATCCACATATCCTCCGATCCTCGAACGAGAAGCTTTTAAAAATTACAAAACATAATTTGATCTCTTTTGGTGTGCGCTTGTTCAGTTTCGTTGTTCCATCTCTCTGGGATTCGCTGACTGCCAATCCGCGAAATATCCCCACTCTGTCCGGGTTCAAAACCCAGCTCAAGACGTTCCTCTTTAGACAGGCCTTTTCACGAACCTAGGCAGACCATTCCTGTGACAACAGATTATGTGTATGTCTATGTATATATATGCGCGTGAATGGTGTGTGCTAGTGTCTTGGGTTTTTGCTTTGCCAAAAGATTAGCGCTCCGTAAGAGCTATGCATTGTTATTAATTGTAAACATATTGTTAGAGATGGGTGTGTTCCCGTTTCTTCTGAACCAGATTCCACAAGTCATGCTTGCACTGATACGCCCCTTCGTGTAAGACAAAGCTTCAGCTCCAGAATATCGACGTTAATTTACCAACCACTAGAACACATTATTTATGCTTTTTTTTCTCTTTTTTTTTTTTTTTTTTTTTCTTTTCTTTTGCTTTTTTTCGCCAGCGTGGAATTGTTCTTGCGTATTACATTCTTTCTGTATCCGTCTGTACCGAAATGGTAATGTTTCGATCTAATAATTATAAGCTACATTCCGTCAGCACATGGACTGGCCGCACATACAATCAAATACTGGTCAAGAGATACTTTTATCTGTCAGCCAGTCTTAAATAAACATGAGGCATTTTGTTCGAAATCTAAGGTACGGGTGAGATTATCGGTCATTTTAATAAATAGCTCACGACCAATTATTTAGGCAACAGTTGTGCTTACGCGTGATTGATGTGTGCTAGCTCAGGGCGTTGATGAGCGCCTGATAAATGTTCATTATTATTAATATTAATACCATACAAAATCAGCTTTAATTACTTAACAGCTTTTGACTTGCAGTTTAATGACTTGTGTTTTGAACTGGTGTAGAACCAAACTGAACATTAAAATTGAAAATTTGAAATTTAAATTCGTCAACAACCCTATGCTGTTGACGTGACGTTAAAATCCAAGAACTAACTAACTAGCTGACTGTGTGATACTTGAAACTAACAGTGCTACAAACATGAGGCATTTAATGAAAAATCAATTACACTTGTGGCATTAAAGGCAAAGTAAGAGGAATAACTCGAAATTAATTATCTAAAAACCGTTCGTGTCTGATTAGCATCATTGTCTGACGCAAATGTTGCACTAATGCTCACGCCCCCACCCCCCACCCCACCCTGCTTGCTGTTGACGTGACGTTAAAATGCAAGAACTAACTAACTAGCTTACTTATGTCATGTTAATATTTTTCATCACGGTATTGCATAAAAGCTTACACTTCAAAGAAAAAAATACCTACGTGGACATTGCTGGAAGTATATTGTGAACAGACGAGTTTCTTTTTGTTCATTGGGACAGTTGCATTTGGTCGCGCGTTTTTTGTTTTTGTTTGTTGTTGTTGTTGTTGTTGTTGTTGTTGTTGTTGTTGTTGTTGTTGTTGTTGTTGTTACTGTTGTTGTTGTGTGTGTGTGTGCTTTTTTTTTGGGGGGGGTGGAGGGGGGGTTGTTTGTTTGTTGTTGTTGTTGTTTTGGGGGTTTGTTTGTTTGTTTTTCCTCTTCTTTGTTTATCTTTTATCGCTTACCGATATACTGGCGCATCATTAACGGTCATCATTATTAGGGCTGGGGTGGAGTGAGACTGGGAGAGAGAGGGGGGAAGTGAGACCGCGTGAGTGTGTGCGTGCGTGCGTGCGTGCGTGCGTGCGTGCGTGCGTGCGTGCGTGCGTGCGTGCGTGCGTGCGTGCGTGTGTGTGTGTGTGTGTGTGTGTGTGTGTGTGTGTGTGTGTGTGTGTACACGTGCCCGTGTGTGGAAGCGAGGGAGATGGCAGGATATAGTGAAACAGGTAATGCATTATTAAATTAGGTTGTGTACTGATGTAATTTTTCATGTACAGCGCTCTGAGCTTCCCACATATATATATAATCATAGAGGGATTCCGCGCATTATAAATGCAGTTATTATTATTATCATCATCATCTTTGTTCGCAAATCTGCACCGAATTTCACAACTCGTACACCTTTTTGTTCATTGCATTGTAGCTTAATTTTATACAATACCTAAAGCTGGGGGGGGGGGGGGGGGGGGGGGGGGGGGGGTGGGGGGGGGGGGGGGGAAGGAATGAGCATTTGTGCAACTATTGCATCAGACATTGATGCTAATCAGACACGAACGGTTTTTAAATAATTAATTACGAGTTATTCCTCTTACTTTGCCTTTAATGCCACAAGTGTAATTGATTTTTCATTAAATGCTTCATGTTTGTAGCACTGTTAGTTTCAATTATCACGTGGTCAGTCTTTGTAAAGGACGGTATATCCGAAGGCTGATTAAAATTGTGCACAATATGATAAACACCGTACTGAAATATAATACACCTAGCTATTTAGATGAATGCACGAGCAGTGTAATACACCAAGCCACTTTCAGATGTTGCACTTATTACAATATTAACTAATGCAGCCTATCTGTAGTAGGCCGACTTTGTCAACTAGCACCAAAATATTTGAACAGATTGACTGGGCGTTATAAACCATGGTCTTAGTCACTTATTCCATCACTTGCTTACTTACTTGCTTACTTACTTACTTACTTACTTACTTACTTACTTGCTTGCTTGCTTGCTTGCTTGCTTGCTTGCTTGCTTGCTTGCTTGCTTGCTTACTTGCTTACTTGCTTACTTACTTACTTACTTACTTACTTTAACTGAGGCTCTTGGGTTTAGTCTCAGAGCAGATGCGCATGCACTAAATGGTATATAATATAAACTACGGAAATGCGTTCAGAGACAACACGGTCAAATGTTTTTTGCAAACGTGATAGCGATGTTGAGTGCTCGGCAAAGTTTCCCAGATTAACAGTCTGTGAACAGTTTTCGTTATCATGTACCACAGTTTAATACGATTTCTGCTGTTGCTTACTTTCAGTGCAAAGGCAATGCCATGATTTACCGGTTTATCCCAAAGCGCTTTTTGTCCTTGCTGTTGCTGCTGCTTTTGTTTGTAATTAGATTTTGGTGGAACCTAGTCTTCAACAAGTAGAATAGCGTCTTGAAAGACATCAACTGAATACACATTTTCAAACTAATATTTACATTATTATTATTATAAACGTGATATTTAAACAACGGCGTGTTGATCAAAGTAAGCAAACAAACAAAGAAACATTCATATTTGTTCTGTTGCAGATTCGTGTTCACGACGTGCACCACCATACTGAGGTATGGCTCCCAGCGCACTTTGAAGACAACTGGTTTGCCTGCAGTCTACTGTGTGATATATTCCTTTGTGAAGCTTTTCCATTATAACTGAACAAAAGACCCTTTATTTAAAAAGAAAAGAAAAGAAAAAAAGCACCACAAGAACAGAAAATCTAGACATACCCCTACCAATTTTTTTTCTTTTTTTAAACAAAAACAAAAACAAACAAAAACGCCAACAAACAAAGCAAAAAGATACTGAAAAACAGCACAATGCCTCGACGACGAAAAGAGAGCGAGGAAAACAACAACGACTGCGAAAAACATGAACACAACGGCAACAACAGAACTCACTCCAAAAAACTTCACAAACTGCACAAACCCATTCAAAGGAACGCGGCCAACGCTCGGGAACGTTCTCGAATGCGAGTGTTGAGCAAAGCGTTCTCCAAACTGAAGACGACCTTACCCTGGGTACCCCCGGATACCAAGCTGTCGAAGCTGGACACGCTCCGACTGGCTTCCAGCTACATCGCGCATCTAAGACAAATTCTGGACGCTGAGGAGGAGGGGCCATCGGAACACTTACATTCATCCGCTTAACTTGGTGAGTGTCCTGAGTTCATATTTCTTTTTAAAAAGTAATGGACCTGGGTAGCTAGAAATCATCTCACAGGAGGGTACTACCATGTTTGATTGATGATGGTGTTGATGTTGAAAATCATCCTACTCCTTCGTCTGCTGAGGTTGTTGTTATTGTTGCTGTTGTTGATGTTGTCGTGGTTGTTGTTCTTCTTCTTCTACTTCTTCTCCTTCTTCTTCTTCCTTTTTTTTCTTTTTTTTTTTTTTTCTTCTTTCTTTCTTTCTTTCTTTCTTTCTTTCTTTCTTTCTTTGCAGCTGCTGTGATTATCGTCTAAATCGTCCAAAGATGACCCTGTGAGACTGACAGGACGTTATAAAGGAATATCTAATTTACTATTATCTGAAGTTGCTATGCTGTTGTTTTTGATATGACTGATTGATTGACTTTTTGTTTTTGGTGTTGTTGTTGGTGGTGGTGTTACGACTGCTGTGTTGTTGTTGTGAATATCTTTAACGTTTAACTTTCACACTTTGTACAGAACTTTAATCCTCTCAACAACAAGAGACATCTTCATTAGATATTCATCATCAACAACAACAAAAAGACCAAAACTGTCAGACCACATAACTGCATGTATGTCAATTCTTTTGTGAACATATTGTTTAGACGAGGAGCTTACAGGTGGGATGCGCGTGTGTGCGTGCGTGCGTGCGTGTGTATGCACACACATAAACACGCATAAGCACAAGCAGAGGCACATACACACACACACACACACACACACACACACACACACACACACACCACCACCACCACCACCACCACCACCACCACCACCACCACCACCACCACCACATCACACCGCAACACGCACACACACCACACCACACCACAGCACTTCGCAACACACACACGCACACACACACACACACACCACACCACAGCACTTCGCAACACACACACGCACACACACACACACACACACACACACACACACACACACACACACACACACACACACCACACCACACCACATCGCAACACACACACACACACACACACACACACACACACACACACACACACACACACACACACACCACACCACATCACACCACACCACACCACCACACACACACGGCACAGGCAGCGGCAATCATCGCGTTTCACTGAGCTGAGGTAAAAAGGCCCTCAGGCTCTCATTCCCTCGGTGCAAGAGCACGCTTTGGGGTGGGGATGGGGTGGGGATGGGGTGGCGGGTGGCGGGTGGCGGGAGGGTGCAATAGACATTTGATAACCACAATAATTCCTCTCAGAGAAATGGCTACTACAGCCGCAAAGACGTTTTCTGCCGTCTGCGCAACAAGTAGTTTATGGTTCGGAGCGGGGTTTGTTGAAGTAACCTGTTAACGTTCTCGACTATCTGCGGGCTGTCACAAGCGCTCGCCTGGTGTTTCGAGAACCTGAAATGATACGTGAGAATTTCTGGAACTGAACTGAACCGTGTGCATGCCTGGATAGGCTGGGGAACCACACGCACCGCTAGCCGGCTGGCACGACACGTTGTCTTGACACGATGAGTTGAGAAATTTGTAGTCTGTCAGGGTAAAGTTATGGATTGTGGTGCGGGGTGATAGCGCTACACTGA